>CAEFZY010060067.1:0-10093 GCA_903066815.1 Brachyrhaphis roseni | reverse complement strand
TATATATATATATATATATTACTTCATATATTTTTCACTGTTCTAACCTGTTTCATCGGCATGAATGTCATGAAGAATACAAACAGAGGATTTTAAACGCACTGTTGGCTTGTTTTTGGTTCAGAAAAGTTTAGTTTAAGAAGATGAAAGACCGACTGGCTATGTTAGAAGATGAGAGACAGAAGAAATTGGGTTGCCTTGTTTTAGGCATTATCCTGTGGGAGTTTGTTCCTGAGTGGAAATGTATCAACTGTCAGTCAAGAAATAAAAATGTGTTTGGTCTCCACAGAACAGACACTTTTATTAAAAATGGCTGATGTTTAATATTGGGTAAATGTTTGCACCACTGTGACTTCAGCAAGTTCAACTCGTATATCAACTAAATCAGAGACTTGAGAGATTAATATCCTTTGTTATCAACTCCTTCAGCGTGACTTGCTGTACTCCATCGTGAGAGCTATTTTTCAGCCTCTGATGCACCATGTTGCTGGGTGATTAGAGTGTGATTGGCACTTGGATCAGAAATAGATCTTGAAGCCACGGAGAACATCACACCCTGGCACTGGAGGTGGGAGAGCCAAGTTTAATTAGTGAGAAAATACCCACATAAAACCAACCTGACAAGCCTACATGCAAATCTGCACAAAGTATCATGAACTTTTCTCCTGAAACCTGGCACATCCACTCTTCCGTCTGCCCACCACACATACAGATTTACCACACAGTCACGCATCATTATTGTCACAGTTACTTAAGTGTCAGATCAGGAGTCTTAAAGTCTAATTGCTGAAGTCAGATAATGTGTGTCGGTACATGTGAAAGAAAAACAAGAGAGAGTTGGTGTGCTTATATGTATTTAAGGTGTGAGTCAGACTCTAAGGAATAGAACATCACCAGATTTTCTGCAGCAGCAAACAAATTAACTTTTAGATAAGTTTTGAAGATATTAACTTTGTTTAGTTAAAGAACTGTGGTGTGTTCAAGCGTGCTTTAATGGAACTGATTTTAAAGTGTAGTTGCTTTGCAAAAACTTGAGTACCTGTCTTATTACATTTTATCCTGCTACAAACATAAATTGCACGTTTTTAAGATTGTATGTGATCGAAAAACACAAAGTGGTGCAGAATTGTGAAGAGGGAGTAAAATAAAACAGGTTTTTCAAGTTTTATTTATTTATTTTTTCAGACAGATCATCATCTGTATTTCTTTATGTTATTTAATTTCAACTAGCACACCCTCACAATGAAACATGATGGTGGCAGCATGATGCTATGGGGATGATTTTGTCTTCAGCATGAAGTGGAAGAGGTTGATTAGAGGTCATGGGAACATGGATGGAGTTAAAGTGTAACCCCGTCCCTGACAAACTTTGAAACATTCGAGCAGAGGGGGCGAAGTCAAGAGACACTGAGGGGCCTGGCCGAGTGAGGGGATGAGCAGAGGGGGTAAGCAGTGCTGTGGTCAGGATGAAAGAAGCACTTTTGCTTACTTATAAACTTTGTCACTATATTTAGGAACTTTAATAATATACCAACAAGTGATAAATTAAGCTTCTTTTTCCTGTGTTTATTTCCTAAATAGCCTATTTAGACGGTTTATCAGCAAAAAATTGATTTAGAGGTTAGTTACACTTTAAATACTGGATGGTTATGGAAGAAAACCTGTAAGAGGCAGCTAAAGCGAAAAGAGACTCACCTTCAAGAAGGACAACAACTTGAAACATGCACCCAGAGAAACCATTCCTTTCTACCAATGGTAGAAAGGAATGGTTTAAATCAAAGTATATTAATATGCTAGAAGGACCTAGTCAAAGCCCAGACACAAATCCATTTAAAATTTGTGAAAAGAATTAAAAATCCATCTTCAAATATTATCTAATGTGACTGAGCTTGAATTTGTCTGCTTGAATTATGGCGTCACATTCCTGCCAAAAACCCTAAGGACTGTATTAAGCAATCACAATATTAATCAAGAGAGCACATAGCTCTTATCGTGGCCACATTTATTAGCTGAGTGCGCATAGCTCTGGCCAAGTCCAGTCCTGGCTGTCACCGCATTTGAGCGTAAAATCCAGCCAACCAGATCAATCAGAAGAATCACTGCCCCCAGATGACAAATACAACCACTAAACAGAGAGTGCAATTTTCTGGCAAAAGCGAACAGATGGTTGGAGGGAACATATTTTACTGTTAAATGATTATGTCCAAAATGAATAAGGCCATTCCTTATTTTCATTCATAATATGATTAAAAGATAAAGTATTAGCATCTGGAATAATGACGAAAGGTCCAAAACATGAAGACATACATTAACATTCTTTTATTTTCTCTTATGCAAGTAAGCTATTATGATTTTTATTCCAAAAAAAAACATTATTCCTCCTTTATTTTACAGAAAGTATACTTGTGTACTTGTGAATTACTTTGATTATAACCAAGGTAATTTCTTACATGTTAATTCAGATGGCAAAGGATTACATCAGTAGTTTTATATTAAATGAAAGAGTTATTAAATTAGTTGTAAATGTAACAAGGATTTTTGAAAAATATTTTAACTTTATGTGATTACTGATGTAAAGGAATGAAGTATTTTCTGTTGCAATAGTGTTGATACAGGAAGATGTCTAGTCATGTGAGGAACGAGACATTAAGACAGAATGTTAACAAGAACTATGCTTCTCAGGGTTTTAGGCAGGGAAGTGATGCCATATTTCAGTCTTTAAATGTTCAAAGTTGGCAGCAATATAACCACAAATTTTGGATAAACTGCTCAAGACAACAAAACCACATCAAACTGCAAACAATAACCAATAAACTTTAAATTATTTACAGTGTAAAATTGTTGGCATTATGTATCCGTCCGTCCATCCATCCGTCCGTTCGTCAGTCTATCCATCCTCACGGATTTCATTAGACTTTTCTTACTGATTGCATTTTGCTTCTTCCCTGTCATTTCTAAAATAACAATATATTGAAGATGCCAAAGCATACCATATGTGGATTTTTCTTTGTAGCATTAACCAAGTAGCAAGGAATTACATGCATGAGTAAGAGGTTACTTTCTGTTTGACACTAATGCATTCTTGTCTTCCCCTATTTTTTGAATTGGTTTTGTTTGTCACCTTTTTGAAGCCAACTGTGCTATGATCATAAAAGTAAAAAAAATTATCTGGTAGCTTGAAGCAAAATAGTGGTGTGGTTTTACTCTAAACTGGAACTGAATAGTTTTTAATAAAATATTTTCCAATAAAACCAACAAAGGCAGTCTGAAAACCAAATTTGGGAATATAAAATAATATATACTTTCATTTCTCATTTATCTAAAGGTCAATAATGTGACTTTGTAGCAGCAGCCAAAAGGTGCCGTATGAATAGTTTTGTACAGTTTTTCCTCTTGAACTGTTTGTCTTCTTTTTAATATGCTCATAAATAAATTCATACCATTGATGGTTAAAGTCACAAGGAACACAGAGAAACTGCAGTTGTAGTTTTACAAGGATTACATGTTTACCTTTTACGATGCCCTCTGTAACATCACAATGCTAACAATTGTGATATTACTGGCAATACTGGTTGCAATTGATGCACCTCACTCTTTTCTTTCTGGTTTGTCATATCACTCTTGAGAAGACTTTGAGTCCTGACCAATGCCATCTACAACAGGGGTGATCATCAAGAGAAGTGAGAGTACCCAACCCAACTGGCTAATATGGCAACAGTATGCAGAAAGTGAATGCATTACATTTAGATAGCACCCAAAATTTTATGGCCTACAAATATAGCATCCAAGCAATCCATTATTTTTTTTTTTATGTACACGTACACTGCGATCTTGATTGAAGTTCTATACGTTGTGCAGCTCTAGCTTATGACCTGAACAATACCCAAGCAGTCTTTGCATGACACAGATTATGTGGAGCATAAAATAACCTCGCTGCTTGCAACAGCAACACGTGTGTTAACCATAATGACTTTTTTAAGCTGTGCTGAATTCCCTTTAGACATTAGTGAGTGAAATTCTCTGATACATAAGCACTTTCATGACTGAGGGGAGCCTCACAGCAAAGCGTCTGATCAACAGAGTGTAAAAATTCCTTTACAAACAAATTCATCTTCATCACGCACGCCCACATACACTGACACGTCCACCCCAGCACACAGCTATATAACTATAGTATGACATGTTGTTACTCCCATGTACTGCAACTTTAGGTGCTTATGTTTTGGATCAACATATGAGAGAATCAGAAGATAACCAGAATAGCTACGATGAGAAGAAAAATACACTAAGAGAGGAAATTGAATGGTGAGACAGGAGTAAAATTTAGGCAAAGTTTGCAACACAGAGGTAGATGAGAAGGCTGAAGCTTCATCATCATCTCTCAGGGGTGCATGCTGCGGCACCTTGATTACGGATTCAGCTCTCTTGCAGAAAAAACCCCACACAGCAGTCAGAAAATATCGCCCTGTCAGCCCAGTTCAGCACAAATCCTGACCTTCTGACAGTGTGTGTGCGTGCATGTGTCGGGGTGTGTCTGGGTGTTTGGGTGGGTGCATGTGAAAGTTTTGTGTATAAGCACACAGTTTTGTGGGCAATGGATTTTTGAAGAATGAAGTATATGTGTATCAGAAAACACATGACAGATAATAATCTTCTTAAAGCTCCTAACAAGTCTTTTTACAAGACACACTGTTAAAAATAAGTAAAAATAATAACCTGTTCATTGAGGTAACCTCAATGAACAGGTTATTCATTGAGGTTAAAATTTTTACTTATTTTTACAAAATAAGTAAAAATAATAACCTGTTCATTGAACAGGTTATTATTTTTACTTATTTTGTAGTTTCTATTGAAGATTAGCATACAGAGAGTAAGTGTAATGTTTAAGTTATGAAATCACTTAAAAGCTCTGACACAGTCATTATTGTGTTAATGTATCATATATTCTTTGTCACATTTTTTTTGCATGTTTTTGCTTTCTCTGCTGATGTTTGCCAACATCCAATATTTTGTGTCTGTTTGTGTGACTATTTGTTCTGAATGCGGATGTGTCTGTATAATGGATAAACTTACTCATCGGTTGTAACCACTAACAGACAGCAATCACCCTACCACAGACTTGTACCACAAGGACGAAAACATCACGGTGACTCCAGCGGGTGGCGTCATCTTCAGCCCAAACTACCCCAAAGCTTATCCCCGCAACCTGTGTCTGTCATGGAAACTGCTAGCACCACCTGGGAGCCTCATCCACCTTCAGTTTGATGAACAGTTCCACCTGGAGGAGCCTGTGAATGGAAAGTGCAGGTAAAACACAAGATTAAAGAAGATAGAGAGAACAGATGGAGATGGTGGGGATAGAATTCAGATTATATGATTACGACAGATAATATGGAAAGACAAAGAGTAAGACATAATGTACCCTTAGAGAGACAAAAGGAGAGAAAGACAAAGGAAGATTGAGATACTGAGGACAAACAGGAGGGAGCACTGATGCATCACGGGCATGTGTAATGGAAAAAAGTTGTCTGAAAGACGAAAGTGATTAAAAAGTTTGAGGCTGAGTAATGGAGAGAATGGCTTAAAGTAACACATCAAGGACAAGTAAAAAGCTACTCTGTATAAAATGTCAATCTAAAAATTGAAACTCTTTCACGTTTGGAATATTTCCCTGTGTAATTGTAATACCACTCCTATGAAAGTTCTTTATTGATAGGATGTGACAAATGTTTAGAGGGGAAATTTCCTTTTTTGGCAAAACCTTAAAGAGTTTGATGGTTGAACACAAATATGTTTAATGACAAAAAGCAACTCAGCTGTCAGTGTAAGCGCCATAATGAAAGACAATCTTGGAGTCATAATAAAAAAGAAGGAGAAAATATCTTAGGCTCAAAATAGGAGAAAAACTGTGTTCTGAGTACTTTGGATTTTGGTTTAACATTAGATATAACTACTGTGTACATAGAAGCGAGTGAGTTTTAATTGCTTTTCATCATTTTGTGGTTTAACTTGATGGCTTGAAAAATGGCTGTAAAGTTGTCAGATTAGTGTAAAATTTAGGACGTATATTTTTAATGTTCATGTGTTTGATTTCTTGATATTTGCTTAAAACAACAAACTCAAATAGGATTCTCATATGATTCAGTTTGACTTTGGCTTCTAATCTAAAGCAGACAGAAGATTTTACTATTAGCTAAAGATGTCTCCTCAGAACTTTAGTCCATTACACAAAACAATTTGAAGAACACATAAAAGCTACAGTGCGTTTTAGTCCACTGGCTAAAGAAACAATATACATATATATTTGTAGATTTGTGGCCAGATGCTGCAGTGGACAAACATGATCTAGAGATGTTTCCTCAGCAGGAGCAATGGTCCAGTAGTTGAGCCTAGACCCTCAAGTCCAATATACTTGTGATTTATTTCTATCTTCTTGGCTACTTTCCAGCTTATCTGTAAAAAGTGCCTTGAAAAATGTATTTATCTTCTTTTGAAATACCTTAGCCCACTAAACAGTATTTTTTAATTCAAATGTTTTAAGTAGGTGTTGTGGTCTGAGCTTCCAAGTAAAAAAGGAAAATGTTCACCTTACCAGTAATAACAGCATAGCTAATAGAGGTAAAAACTTTGTGTGTTTTTCTGTCAACAGCAAGGAGTTCTCCATGTTGAACTATAATATATTCAGTAGCTTTAGTCTAATCTAAAACTTCTTTTAATTCTTACTTTTTCTCATGGAAGGTTCTCCATAGTTGCTTTTAATGTTTGTCACTCAAGATGGCCGGCAGGTTCTGTTTGTGATTTCATTGCAAACTCCCTTTTCACAACGAATCACATTAATTAAACTTTGGTTGGCTTTAGGTTCTGCAGAGTTCCTGCTTGATGTCGATTGCACCAGTGACAACAATGTGAAATTATGTGCTGGACTTCCTTATCCAAACACAGCAGTTTCTTTACCAAAACAATATTTCAACAAGTGTTTATGGAGCTTTGATAGCACATTAAGATTGGCCCTGTAGTTCCACACCAGTATTTTCAATAGCTTTTCTCACACTCATGATATGGTACTTCAGTCAAAACACCACGTGGTACATTGACTTATAAGAACTGACATTACAACACACAAACACAGCAAGTATAAAAACAACCAACCAGTCAAAATGGGAAATACGTGACCACTTATATTTAAGTTGTCAAGTGTAATAATATATCTGCATTTCCTTTAAGTGATGAATGAATAAAATCCTTAAAATAATCAGCTATAATCTTGGTGATAGATTTTATAATGTCTGTTGTCTGTTGCACCATTTCTGGTCAAGGTTTGGTCTTTCACTATCATCTCTATGGGCTGTATTTGATCCACTCGGATCTAGATTTGTTTGGTTTAGATCGTTATCCTTTTGTATCACAAAGTTGTTCAGTAGTTGTCATTTGCATTTGTTTGAAAGCAGCTTATTTATGACTTAATGACTGCAAGGAATTTGTCCTCTGACTGAAGGAAAAGCTAATAAAATTAAAGCTTTACTAGTTTTCAGAAAGAGGAGACTTTCCTAGAATATCACATGGTTGAATCTTTCAGCAAGCCTGAAAGGGAATTCCTTCATACAAAAAAGAAATAGCAATGTTCCACTTTGTACTCATAATTAAAAACTACCTTACTGTCATTTGTATAGAGACGGGCAGAAGGATTTCTATCCAAAACCAACAATTGTTTTTTTTTTCAATTTTGCAATGTATTACCATATCTGAATGCTCCAAATAGTCACACTGCTAAAATATATACTTTGCACTAAAGAGGAGGTTGCACTTACTTATGATCAATCCACAGAGTCATGGTTTAGGGTACAGAAGTAGGTTAAAAATGAACTTTTGTCATTTTGAGTAGTCTTAAGATTTTGTTCTAGCAATGCAAATGCAATATTGTTATTATTTATGCTTTATTTGACACTTTGCACATCTCCTGTCATGATCTGGTTATGATTAAAAATGAATTCCTGTTAGATCTATTTGACACAGGATTAACTTTCACTTTACAGTGAAAATAGGGAGCTATATTGTTTTGATCGGACGTGCAATTATAGTCCGTCAGTAATTGTTTTTTTTTTTTTTAGAAACTTCAAAATAAGAACATTTGTTAGTTATTTAATTCTATTTAAATGATTAAGTCAAATGAAATTAAATGACTATTTCTGTAGATTAAAAAGTGCAGTAAAATATTGACTAGATCTTTCCTCATCAGTAATTATAAGACTTAATGATAGTTGTAATGCAGTAGTAAGAACACTGTTTCTATCGGGCATAACATTGTGACCACCTGGCCCCCGAATGTTTGCTTTGGTATCTTGATGTTAGCAACACACCCTAAAAGCCCCTAAAGTTGTGTTTTGGGACCCCCGTGGATCAGACCTTAGCTGGATTAAGATTTGCCGAATTTTGAGGCTAATTTAACTTCTCAAATTTGTTTTGCATTTCAAAACATTTCTGAACCATTTTTGCTTTGTGGCATGCCACATTATTCTTACTGGAAGAGCCCACAATTATAGTGGAATATCATTCCCATGAAAAGGTGTGTATGGTTTGCAGCAGCGCTAAGGTATGTGGTATGTGTCAAGATAGCATCCTCCTATGCTATCTTGAACTAGATGACATAAAGTTTCCTGGCAGAACATTGCCCAAAGCATAACTCTGCCTTTCTTCCCAAGTAAATCTTGGTGCCATTTGTTCTCCGGGTCAGCAATGCACAACCCTCCGGCCGTCCACATGATGTGAAAGAAATGGTGATTCATCAGACCAAGCCACCTTTCCCCATTGCTTTGGGCTCCAGTTTTGACTGTGATGCACCGTGCATTATAGGACTTTTCCAGCAGAATCATCTTAGTGTTGTTAAGACAGTGTCTTATTGTAATGCCATGGAGGTCTTTATATATTTATAAATGCGTCACTTCAGGATTAATTATCACATTTTGTACTATGTTTTTAGTCAAACAATATAACATTTTATACAATATCAATCTTAATGTAGTAAATCATCATTCTATGCATAAACACAGCTATTGGTCTTTTTTGTGTTTATCCCATAACGTTTTCCGTCTGCTGCCATGAATTGATCTGTTTTTACATTTTTGTCTTTCCTTTTTTTTTGTTATTTCAGTTATGACTTTGTTGAAGTGGAGGAAAAATCACAGACCAACATTATAAAGTGGGGTCGTTGGTGTGGGCAGAAGGCACCGTCCAGTCTGACTTCAAAATCCAACACACTCAGAATCATCTTCAATTCGGACGATTACTTTGTGGCGAAGCCGGGATTCAAAATCTACTACTCTCTGCTGGTAAGGAAGCCTCACATGTTGCAGCTACAATTATTAGAGACAGCACAAATATGTTTTTAATTTAACATGTTTGTCTTTAAGCACTTACGACTGGATTTGACAGTAAACAAAACGATGAAATTAAATGCAATAAGATATGGTGCTGCAGTGGTCATAGCGAAGCTTTCTGTAAAATATCAAGCTGTAACATGTAGCCAAGCCTTTCCTATCCATCCATTTGACAGAAGAGGAGAAATCGAGAGAAATAGGACAGGACGTTGGGAGGATGCAAAGCTGTTCTCTTAGAGGCTGTCAAATGAATGGATAAGGAGATTTGCTTTGTCATTTTGTCAGGAAGCTCAAAGAACAAAGAGAGAGGCTCTGAATTTAAGATGTTACTCTGCTCTGTAATCGACGGGCTAAAGGGGAAGAGCGAGCAGCAGAAAGTCAAAGAGGCATTAAAGAAGGTTCCTAGTAAAAGCTAAAAAGAGGAAGAGATGAAGAGCTCCTGGCTCTGTCTATTATCTGAGAAGAAAGAGTCGTGAGAAGGAATAAAAGTCAAGACAAACCAAAAAGAAAGAGAAGGCTCATTTATTCATGAGCCTTCATTTGTGGTGTCATTTTTGTACTTTACTGAGTGAATATGAAATAAAAAAAAAATTCAATGTTGCTCTTGCAACAATTTGTCCTTTTAGGAAACAGATATAAGATAAATATTTAAGCTACATGCATTCACTTTAAACAATTCCTAAAAGTAAATGATATATATATATATATATATATATATA
>CAEFZY010060058.1:0-36054 GCA_903066815.1 Brachyrhaphis roseni | reverse complement strand
TTACTACTTTACACTCTGCATTCTCTTGATGAGCTTCAGTCACCTGAAATGGTTTTCACTTCACAGGTGTGAAGCCCCGTCAGGTTTTTCTACAATCTAATCTACAATTTTCATAGTCATGAAAATAAAGAAAACCCTTTGAATGACCAGGTGTGTCCAAACTTTTGGTCTGTCCTGTACATGTGCACTACAGCTCTGTCCTCATCTAATAAGATCCTAAGAAATGTTCAATGTTTGCCTGAAAAACTGAAATCTATGCATTTATTTTATTTTTCTGAATGTCTCCAAGGTTCCTCTGAGTTCTGCTGCTTCCATGTTTCTGTTCCTCTGTTAAACCTGGGAAAATATTACAAATCAAGCCACTTCTGCAGCATGTAACCGTCATTATTTTGTGTATAATAGAATATTTTCTGGTAAACTTTATTCTGCGTTTTCATGAAACAGTGGATGTTGTAAATTATGAATATTTTCTTTTTAAAATGTAAATTTTTTTTCTGATTTTCTGCAGATTAGAACTTTTTGTTCATTCAGCCCTAAAACAGTCATTGTAAGTTGTTGTTTTTCAGGCGTTGAATAAATTGACTCCCTGCAGCAGAAAATTTCTCCATGTCACTAAAAACACTGGAATTTTTTGTTGTTTTTTTCATTATCAACACATTAAATGTCCATTTCCTGTCCAGTGTTTCACATATTAAACTGAAATACCTTCTCTTGTTCTGTCTTGTCGTTTTGTTGGATTTTTCTTCTGAATTACAGATGCAAGAATTCAGTTCAGAAACTGAAATTAGTAAATGATACATTTAAATCTTTTATTTCTGTTCATTTAAAAAAAATAAAATTTGCTTACAGCCACGGAAAACTAAATTTATTTCCTTGGCTTAATTCATAATTATTTGTAAAAGAAAAAAATAGGACAAAGACTTTAATATGTTACATAAATGTAATTTTTAAAAGTTTTTTAATGTACTTAGCTTCCGGCGGGAACCTTTGTCTTGTGTTTCCGGTACAGCTTTTAATCTGACGCACAAGTGACAACTGCTAACTCAAAATCAACAATTCCTCACTTTTTTGTGCCAATATAAAATATTTTATGGTAAACTCTATTCTGTTTTCATGAAACAGTGGATGTTGTAAATTATGAAAAAAAAAATTTTAAATGTCACATTTTTTTTCTGCAGATATTTTTTCTTTAAATTTCATATTAATTTTAAATTTGTTAATTCAGCCCTGAATTGTTAATTCAGCCCTGAATTAACACATTTTTCCCACCTGGAAAAGATTATTTCACTTTATGGAGATGTCTAACATTTACTTGTTTTTATCGATACATTTTGGAACAACCGGCCCTTTAAGAAGTTTTAGTTTCCCTGTAAGGAGTTTATTTTTGCTCTATGTTAGCGTGTTTCTCTGGTTGCCAGCAGCAGAACCTTCTGCCTCCTTTCTGAACCTCAACCATCAGTCATGGCGGCCCTGAGCTGCGGTTTCGCGCCCGCTGTAGCCTGTAACACGCAGCTAAAGCGCGGTTAAGCTCTGGGATCGTGTCGTGAGGCCTGCGCAGAGACAAAGTGTGTTTTCTCTCTCTCTAGTTTCACGGTTGAACCTGCTTTCACCGCAGCACAGGAAGCCAGAGAGACAGGAAGATGCTGCAGAGCTGCTGACTTCACCCTGAGCTACTGCTCAATTCAGACGTTTTCAAAGTTTCTGCTGTTTGTGTTTCATGGAGTTTCTGCCTGAAGGATCTGGATTCTCCTCACATTTCCAGGAAACTTGATGAAACTCATGGTGAGTCGCTCAGTTTTTGGTCTTAAAGTTAACTCTAAACGTTTCTGTACCATTTGTTTTAACGATGGTGTGCATGATGCAATAGCCTTCCACTGCAAAAACGCAAAAGTTCACAAAGTATTTTTGGTTTAGCTTCTACTGGAAGCATCTTATTACACTAATAATAAGACAAAACTAACTCAAAGTAGCTTTTCATCAAGATACAGGAATTTGTTTTTAGTCAATAGTTGATACTGATGAAAAAGTAACATGGGAAAATGTATTGCTATTGGTAAAACAATCTGCCAATGGAATCAATACTTTTTATCAATATTAATGAATTATTGACTTAAACCAAGCTCATATATCTTGCTGAAAAGTTGTTTTTAGTTAGCTTTGTTGTACTTCAAGTGTGCTAATATATTTGCAGTAGAAACTAAACAAAAATACTACAGAAAAATACTTTGGTAGATTTATTTCTGGATTTTAAAAACTTGGTAACACTTTGATGGGTGTTGTGAATAACACTGTCATAAAAGTGTCATGATTTACTGAATGACACTTTATGACAACAGTCATAAATATTCATAAAGATTTACTCACGTTCATGTCAGGTGAAAAGAGCTGAAACAGACACACTGCAAAAAATCTTACCAACTATTTTTGGTCTAGTTTCTGGTCCAAATATCTCAGTAAACTTTAAATAAGACAAAAATAACTTACAAGTAACTTCTCAGCAGGTTATATGAGCATGTTTACAGTCAATAATTCATTAATATTAATAGAAATAGAAAAGCAATAGTTCACTCTTGGTAAGATATTTTCCCATGTTACCTTTTTATCAATATTAAGAAATTGTTGACTCTAAACAAGCTCTTATATTTTGCAAAATAAAAAGTCACTTTTTAGTTAGTTTTGTCTTATTTGAAATGTCCTGAGATATTTGCACTAAAACTGGACATTTGGTAGGATTTAGTGTTTTGCAGTGTATTTCGACATCCTACCGTTTTTGTCTTCTTCTTCTTTTCTCGTCTTGCCCGTATTTAGAGGAGCTGAAGTCGTTTCCTTCTCGTCTTAAACTTTGACTTTCTTTGGTTTCCTTTTGCGTGACGAGCAAAAAACCACAGAGGAAGATTTTCTCAGTAAAACCTCAAACACTATAAAACTGCTTTATTAATATATTGCTTTATGTCAGTAAAACAATGTGAACATTGTGAAAAGTGAAATATATTATGGGTTTTTTGGTGTTTATTAGTAGCTTGGCAAGACAAAGTGCAGGGAATTGAACCGGTGACCTGTAAGGTTATTAGTTCCTGTAATTTTGATTATTCTGGTTTGCAGAGAATGAAAACAGACAATTGAGTGAGTAGCATATTAGATACGATCAATAAAAAATGATAATTTAAGCAGAAATGTCAAAAGAGTAAAAACATTATTTGGTGACGATGTTGAACTGAGTAACTGATCAAATAATCAATCATTTAATATTAAACATCATCAGACAGAGCAAAATATAAGGTTATGTGAAATTTTATTTTTTGTTTGTTTGTTTCCCACCAGGGGGCTTTTTGTGGCTCTAGTGTCCCTTATTAGACAGAAGGGGTAAGGAGAGGGGAAGACATGGGGCAAATGTCTTCAGGTCCGGGAGTCGAACCTGCGACAGCCATGTTGAGGACTGAAGGCCTCCAAATGTGGGTCATGCTAATCGCTACGCCACCACGGCACGACCCCAAAATTTTGGTATTTTAAGGAGGACAATTATTAACAGAATTGAAAAATAAAATCAAGCCAAAAAAAACCCAACTAATTTAATTTCTTCTGATATAAAACTTTTACAAAAACTGAAGGTGTCATTTTTTGATTAAACAGTAAAGGAGCATCTGGACATTTTACTCAAATAGGAGTAAAAATAAAAAGTATAGTGTAATAAAAATATTCTTAAAAGTAAATGTTTTTTACAAAAAGTAACACAAGTAAATGTTGCTCTGGTAAATAATAGGCCCCAAACCCAAATGCCTGCTGGTCCTTTACTGTATGGGCCCCTACGTTTATAGAAAGTGGACCGACCCACATTACTTCCTGTCTGACTTCAATAAATAAATACATAAATAAATAAATAAGAAAAATAATAAAACAAAAAGTAAATAGAATCAACAATTATTAACCTGCAAATAAACTCTGTAAATAATACAAAAAATAGAAATTTAAGAATAAACTAACAAAATTCAAATGGACAACGAAATAAAGAATAAATAGCTCCAACAAAATATACTGTATATTTTTAGACGACCTTTCATTGCTGATGAGTTAATTAAACAAAAACCACAAAGGAGGGAAATGAGAAATAATAAGACTCAGAGTTTCATCCTTATTCTTTGTTCTGGCTTATACTTTTATTTATTTATTCTCTTTTTGTTTGCTTTCTTTTTCTCCCTTCTCTGCTTTTCCCCAAAATATCTGACACTAAATTAATTAATTAGAGAACAAAGAAATAATTCAAATTAGAAAATAACTTCCACTATTAAAAGAAAAAAAGCTTATCCTAATTAACGTTCATCAGTTTTATTTTATTTGTGACACCAGTTGATTATGTTCTGTGTTTTGTCTTTGGATCCTTTTTACTGTATTTCTACTTGTTTGTGTTTGATTTCTGTTGCCGTTATTCGTTCTATATCTGGATAATTATTTTGTAGATCAATACCCCGTTTAGCTCTTTGTCACTCTGTAATGTTTGTTGCATAAACACCTGCTGGTGAATAATAAATAAATTCTGCTGGACGATAAATTGTCCCAGAAGTTATCGCAATAAGTGATATTATTGTTGTTTTGAGACAATTTTCAAATAATGTAACGATAATAATGTCATAATAATGCAGGAACACATTCTAAAAGATCAATAAACTTTAAATGAACATTTAACACTGGAACTGGAAAACATGTTAAATATTCAAAATAAGTAAAAACAACAAATAAAACAAATTATAGGGTCTCTGAAAACATAATTATCCTTCAAAATAAGAGCTGGTTGAGTCCAAAATACCAGACTGGAGACTTTTATCATCCAGTTTTTGGTAGAAAGAGAAAAAAAAAATCATAAAAATAGAAATTATTCAGTTTAGGTTATTAATTTTGGTTGCCTAGCAACAACCTGCTGGGTAACAGCAGCAGTTTCAGGTTTTGCCTCAAAACTTCCTAAAAAAAAAAAAAAAGGTGTGGAGAGAAAACTGGATAAATGAGGAAAGATCACCTCGCCAGTTTGGAAACATTTCAGATATTTAAAAGCAACTAATCAATAATTATCGACAACGACTGATATGAAACTGATATGAAACGTTTATAAAGAGCTGAACAAAACATTTGACTCAGTTGATCTTTGAGGTATTTTTGGCTCCCCTAGCAACAGTAACATGTCGAAACAGACACCTGGTTTCCGTGGCAACGGTCTGGCAGCTTGGCCGTGTTTAAAGCCGCAGGACCGAGAAACCTGAATCAGCAATACCTCAGAGAGAAACGAGGTCACACATCAGAAATATTCAGAACGGCGCGTCGCAGCTTCCTGCAGTTCAGCCGAGAGAAACGATGATCTGCAGAGCAAAATGAAAAGAAATAAAAATAAAAATTCAGCTCTGCTCACTATCAGCATGTTGCATTCAGCAGCCTGCTGGACCGATGTCTGCTAAATCTGTAATTAATTTTTAGATTTGGAAAAGTTGTGATTAGTTTGATAACTTTTAGACTCCAACATTAATCAAGAATTAAAAAATCACGTTTTTTTTCAGCTGTTTCTGTTTATTGTCTTGATGTTTTTAAATTATTTTGTATAAACTTGTAAAGTTTATACACATTTTTGCAACATAGAAGCAGATTTTTCTAAGAATCAAGTTGAATTTTTATTTTACGTTTTTCTTTTTTAATTTCTTTTTAATATTGTTTTTACTTTATTGTCTTTTTCTACACGTTTCTTCTTATTTTTTCTTAATTTTTTGGATTTGTATTGTATATTTTTTTGTTTTTTCTTTATTCTTTTTTGTTTGATTGTTTTTCTCTCTTTCTCTTTTTAGATGTTATTGTTTTTCTTTGTTTTTCTCTTTTCTGTTTTCATTTTATTCTGTTTTATAATTCTTTCTTCTTATTTTTTCTTTTTATTTATTTTATCCTTTTTTCTTAACTTTTTTCTCTTATTACCGATTCTTTTTCTTAGCTTTCCTATGTTTTTCTTTCTGTTTTCTTTTTATTCTTTGATTATATTTTTTCTTTTGTTGTTTTGCTTTGAATCGCTTTGATTAGATTTTTTAGGAGTAAAGTTTATTTCCTTGGATCTGGAGGTTTTCCGTTCTCTGACTGTTATTGTTTTATATATTGTTTTGTATTTCAGACAGTTATATGTTGTTTTGTTGCGTCTCGTGGAGGATTCATGGCAGCAGTGAGGCGCTGAGCGCGTCAGGCTTCGTCCTGCTCTGATGGACAGGAAGCAGCACTACGACTCGCTGATGGACCGCAGCAAACGCATCATGTGGCAAGACGACTGCTACATGGACCTGCAGTCCACTTCCTGCTGCGCCGCCACGCACACAGAGACGCAGCGTAAGAACAGCATCATCACCATCTATTCTTTATTATTATTATTAACCACAAGCAAATGAAACCTGGAGATAAAACAGAAGTTACTTTATATTAAATGTGGAAATAAGAGACTTTTATTTATCATGAAAACAAATTAACTGAGGTTTTTTGATCTGATTCAGTTTGAATAATCTCAGCCATTTTTATCTTTTTTAAAGGACCGTTTATTTTATTTAATATTTATAATAAAGAGAACTAAAACTTTACTGTTGGATCTCAGGACAGACAGAAAGTTTATGGTTTAATTAGAGACAAAAAGTCGACTTTAGAAAAACATCAGAATTTATTTTGGTTCTTACTGAAGAGGATTTAAAAGTTTCATAATAATCTCTCTGTGCATGCAGAAGTTAATCTTTAATGTGAATAAAATATTTTATGGATTATCAGAAGCATCAACAAAGTGATTCTGCATCATGTTTGTTAAAAAATGGAAATCCAGAGTGGGAGGAAACTTTTCTTCTTTTCCTGTTAAAACCAGATGTTTATTAATAACCTGTATTTATTATAATTAACTCAGAAATTTCTTTTCATTGAATCTAAATATAAAAGATATTTCTGTATCTTATTTTGAAAGGGGTGAAGACTGCACAGCAGTTCAGTTTCCTCTCCTTACATTCTCTTCTTTTCTTTAAACATTTTTTCATTGAAAGAAATGTAATCAATAGAATAGTTAGCAAAACTCAAAAACTATAAAACTCAAACCGAGTCAAAGATCTGCTCTAAAGAATCACTTCCTGAAGCGTAAACTGTTCATGTGTGACAGCAAATGTGACCCAAATGAAGACAATATGTAGTTCAGTCATTGACAAATTGTGGGCATTTAGTGCTTTAGCATTAGCTACTGCTAAATAGCATGTTGTTATAGCACTTTAGCATCTGTGAGTAGTGCTTTAGCATTAGCATGGCTAACTTTTTAATTAGTGATTCCCACAACTGCCAAAAGATTTGTACAGTTTTGCAAGGCGGTTTTTGTCATTAGCAAGTATTTAGTTGTATCAGTTTTTATCATTTTAGATTCCTACAGACTGTGAACTAAGTCAGTGTTTTGTTTTGCTTTAGAGCTACATTGGATCCAAAAGCATAAAGACCAGCTGCTGAGCTTCGTTTCACGTTCCTTCCTGGAGGAAATACTTCAGCACCTCAGAAACGTGAACGTCTTGACATCAGCTGAACAGACGAGCATTAAGGGAGCAGGACAGTTACAGGACCAGATTAATATGCTCACCTCCATCGCCTCTGCAAAGGAAAGTCAAAGCTCAGGCGCGCTACAGGCGTTCATAGAGAGCTCAGACTCAGAGGTTGCCCAGCTTATCTTAAGCTATGGTAAGAGGTTTTCTGACATGTCTTATTGCAGTTTTTCTCTTTGGTGTGATTCTTCAATCATTTTCAACATTAGCAAAACAGAAACCGTGTTCCTCAAAACAGTTTATAGAAACCATGGATTACCTGAAAAACCCAGTTTGTTTCTCAAAATTCTTTGTCTCAAAATGAAATATCTGCCAATGAACATTTCAGTACCTCAGAATGACAAGTTCCTGTTTCACTGTGTATGGATAAGACTGTCCAATCGATTAGTCTTATTGGCATTAAAGCGGTCTACCCTGAAGGTAAACGATGGCTAACGTTTTGATGACTGTTGTAAGTTGTAATTCTTTTACTGTAATTTGTGATGCAGAAAGAAAAAAACTAAAGTAGAAATGGGAACATGAAACAACATGACGCTGTAGGAATTAGTCTTCATATACGTTCAAAGTCAAAACGTCATTGAGCTTGTAGCATAACGAGATTCAGAATGATTCACAATATGTAGACCATAAAATAACCATAACATAACAATAACCATAAAAACAATCTAACTGATATCAACCTCATCAATAATCATTAAAACTCCTTAAGAATCCAGACGTCCTGGTTGTCGTGGGCCAGTAGTTCAAACAGATGGTAACCCTGATGGGTCGCGTCTCTAACGATGTTTCCTGCCTGGGACAGAATACGTCTGTTGGTAAAGTCAGACAAGGAAGGAAGAGGACATCCAATCATTTTTATGCAGAATTAATTATTCTTTCCAGAGCTTTTTTGAGAACCAAATAGTCTCCACTGTTGATCTGTGAAAGAACCTCATCAGCTGTGGATTTCCGTCTCCAAGCTGAGAGAAATTCCTCAGTGGGGTTAAGATGAAGAGTAGGAACTCCATCAGCATCTTATTGTGGGTCTCAGATCATATCCTGATGATGTAGGAGTGATGGAAACTGGCAGATGTCCTTGGCCTCTCCTGCCTCTCATTCTGTTTTACCTCCTCTTCTCCTCTCTGTGGCTGTTGACCCTGTCCAAGTCCTTCCCCTCCCATCATCAGAAATGTAGCTTTGTTTTCTGCTCTGGCTATTCACTACATTGTTGCCTGTTGGTTGTTCATGGTACCTTTGAGCCATTTCAGAAAACTGGTTAATCTAAAATGCTTCACAAAATTACCTGTGTTGGAGTAGCTCAGGATTCACATGGGAACAACGAACCAATTCAGGACTAATTTAGAGAAACGTCTGATGGAACATGATTGACATGTTATGACAACTTGTCCGAACATTTTGCATGTTAGGACTTGCACAACAAATTTATGCTGGAATGATGTGGAAGTCGAGACAATTGACAAAAGCAACTGAAACGTAGGAAAAAGCAGAGAATTGTACATCATCTCTTGGATAATGTACAAAAGCATTTACAACTTTATCAAAGGAATGAGAAACTGTTTTTTGTGACGCAACGATTTGAAGATTGAGCAAGTAGTTTTGAGAATTGCACCAAAGAGGCTGAGAAGTGTGTAATTGAAAATGTAACACTGACTCAAATCCTTTCTCCTTAGATGCCACAGTGAAGAAGCACAAAGAGGTGCTGCTGCAGCAATATGAGAAGCAGAGAGACAGAGATTCAGTCAGCTGCCCCAAACTGAACATCTCCTCAAGGAGTTTACTGATGGTCGATGGACTCTCCGACTTCCAGCAAAAGGAGCACGATCTGATGCAGGTGGGAGTGACTCGAGGAGGGAGGAGGAACCATCTGAGGCAGCTGGGCCTTCCCAAACTCTTTGAGCCCCTCACAAGGGTCAGCTTGCCTCCCAGAGTGACGCTCACAGTCGGAGTGGCTGGTATTGGCAAGACAACCTGGGTGCGACAGTTCATCAGACAATGGTGCCAAGGGACTATGTGTCCGGATATACACTTTGTCTTGCCTTTCACGTTGTGCGAGCTCAACGGTCTGGAGAAAATTTCTGCAGAGAGGTTGTTGAAAATGACTTTCCCGCATCTGCCAGCACCCAGTTTGGTCCTAAACGACGTCTGCAGGACGCTGCTCATCTTCGATGGTTTGGACGAATTTCACGGCACTTTGAATTTCTCTGATGCGGCTCCTTGCAACGACCCAAAGAAGGAAATTTCCATTGACGACCTAGTGACGAACATCATCCGAGGGAATCTGCTCCCAGACGTATCAGTGTGGGTGACTTCGAGACCAGGAATCGCCTCACTGATCCCAGGCGGATTGGTGGACCGGGTCACGGAGATCCCAGGATTCAGCCCAGCGGACATCCAGATCTTTCTGAACCACCACTTCTCCGAGAACGACTTCGCCACCAGAATATGGGCACACTTGGAGGCCCATAAGATACTAATGGTGATGTGCTACATACCATGCATTTGCTGGATGCTAGCAGAGACGTTGGTGTACATCATGCAGAGTGGGACACAGGAAAGCCTGCCTAAGACCTGCACTGAGCTGTATGCCCATTTCTGCTCCATGAAAGCAGAAGTAGGTGAACCAAGAGGCAGGGAGCCTGTAAAATCTGAGCAGCATCATGCAACCAATCGCAAACTGCTGGGCAACCTTGGACGACTGGCCTTCTACAGCCTCCTGAAACACAAATACACGTTCAGCGAGCAGGACCTCAGGGCCTACGGGATAGACTTACTGCAAACTCAATGCAGCCTTGGAGTTGGAGTTCTCATCCGAATGGAGTCTACCATACACACCACTTACAGATTTACACACCTGACCCTGCAGGAGTTTCTTGCAGCTACGTTTTATTATGTTTCCTCCAAGCGGGCCATCTTTGACCTGTTCTCAGAGAGCACAATGTCCTGGCCCAAGATTGGGTTCCAAAACCACTTCAGAAGTGCCTTTCAACACTCGCAGCAAGCTGAAGATGGTCACTTGGATCTACTTGTGCGCTTCCTGACAGGCTTGCTGTGCCCAACAACAATAAAACCTCTGGCTGGCCTCTTGGCTCTCGGGAAAGACGATGGAAGCCAGAAGGTTTGGGCTGGAGGGTTTTTACAAAGCCTCCTGTCCAGTGTGGGTTCGGTGGTGTCCCTCCGTGCTGTCAACCTGGCCTATTGTTTACAAGAGCTGCAACATAGCGAGCTGCTCCGGAGTGTAGAGGAGGACCTGCGGCAGGGCAGCTTGGCTGGAAAACTGACACGGCCACATTGTGTGGTGCTGGGTTTCCTCCTGCATGTCTCTCCAGAGTGCAGTGAACAAACCAACCTGACAGGATGTCTGAACTACCCGACGGTGAAAAGTTTACTCCCACAGCTGCTGTACTGCACCCACCTCAGGTCAGTTCTTACATCACAAAACCTTTTGAATATACGGTTTTTCTATTGTTGAAAAAACACCATTTAAAAATGGTTGTAAAACCACCTCATCCTAAGGTAAAACCTTTTGAAATTGCCTCGTTTCCAGTTAGCACATTTGTTTTCTTAATTCCAATCTGCACAGTTTTACAGTGAACGGTTTCTGTTGAACAGGTTGGAGAATAATAACTTCAAGGACGACGTCATGGAGCTGCTCGGGAGCCTCCTGAGCGCCAAAGACTGCCACATCCGGAAAATAAGGTTGGACCAAATCTGGAGAAGTTTTCACTACTGGAACCGTTGTGTCAGATGATTTGTGGACTTGCTCCTCAAATCCTTGGGATTTTACTTGGACTCAGACAAAATCATTTGTGAACATCTCTGCTAGAAATACACTGATTACATCGAGACACGAATAAATGCAGCTTGTTTTGTTCGTCCCTTCAGTTTGGCGGACAACGTCATCAGCAACAAAGGAGCCAAAGCCCTGAGCCGAGCCCTGCTGGTGAATCGAACACTAACCTCCATCAAGTGAGACTTTTTATTGATATTCAGGAATAATCATTCTGTGTGGTGATGTAGTGAAAGAAAACATTTTGCCTTTAATGGTAAAACTCCTATATATTGGGAGTTTTACCAACTGGAGTTTTATATTTGGTAAAACTCCAAATACAATATATTTGGTCAAATTTGGTAAAATGTATTTTACCAAATATATTTGGTAAAACTCCAATATATTGGAGGATATTTATATGAACAAATATCCATACAGCTTGAAGGGTTTTTGTTTTACAATTTGCTACATAAGCTGCAAATATCAATTTGTTTTATTATCATTTTACTAAATAAAAGACAATTCATACCCCAAGGATATTTTTTTATTTTTTATCATAAATTTTCTCCTGAAATAAGTTAATTTTAATATTTTGAAGTGGCTCAGTCAAAGTTAGAGAAATTGCGGAATGAGTTAAAGATTAGAGTGATGAGAAGAGTCAAGATAAAAAATGGAAAAAAGATTCTCAGTAGTTTAAAAACAGGATTTGAGAAATATTATAGCAGTAAAAATGTTTCGATTGATTAAAAATGTGATGAATAACTTTGGACATATCATAGTTTAATAGAATTTATTAGAATATTTACATTGTTACTGCATCTTTTATGAGATTTTTGTCCAATTAGAAACAAAAGTCTTTGTGAAATGAAAACCGTTTTAAATGTCCAAACGGTGTGAATAATTTTGGGTTTAACTGTATGTAGTGCATATTATGAAGTGATTGGAGGATAAACGGCTTTTAATTTGTTTTTGGATGAGTAAATTATGCTTCTGCGTTCGTCCTTTTTCAGTCTTATACCCATAAATGATTTTACTTTATTTTAAATTCAGCTTGAAGAACAACAACATTGGATCAAAAGGGGCAAAGTTTCTGGCAGAGGCTCTGAAAATGAACCAAGCCTTGGTATCAATCAAGTGAGTATAATTGTAAAATGTTTTTCTACATTTACAGTTTTAAAATTCACATTTTACATATTTGTGACTTTGCTTCCATCGTCAGCCTGCAGAATAACTCCATCGGGGAAGAAGGAGCTCAGGCCATCGCAGACGTCCTGCAGTCCAACCGCAAACTCGTGTCTCTAAAGTTCGTTTTGTCCTGCTTACAGTTTAGTTTTAATAGTTTTCATGTGAAATATGCAGCATGTTCTCTTTCCTATTTGCTTTTACAGCATGCGGAAAAATACAATCGGCGCAGGAGGAGCCAAGAGAATCGCAGAGGCGCTGAAGACAAACCGAACTCTTACAAAGTTGATGTGAGCAGTTGATATTTTTAATTTCACTCATTTTAATTTATTTATCACCCTGAGCCACCAAGTTTTCATCCAGACATCGCTACATGAATGTCAATCAACTTTGCAGACTGTTAAATATGACAATTGATACTTTAACTTAGATATATTCATTAATAAAATAACTTTTCTAATCACCGAATGTAGCAGAAACTATTGCTAAAGCGCTAAATTCAATCAAATCTATCAAAACCAGAAGAACTCCTGTTATCCAGTTCAAATTGAACATTTTATTGAAAGAAACAAATGGATTTAATCTGAGGCTAAAAATGTTGACACTTTAATTACAATTATTCCATAAACAACCTGCATTTATTATTGTGTGCATTTTAAACAAGTGGTTTGAGTGGAGGGCATTGCTAACTAGCTGTGCTAACCGTAAAATATTAACCATAAACATTAGTTATTCTGGAGCAGATTATCCAGCCTATGGCCTTGTGTGAATGCAGAATATGTCCTGCATTCACACAAGGTCTCAAAGAATATGTTCTCTTTCATAGCAACAGAAGAACTTTATTATTTGTTATTATTCCTGAGAAGTAAACTTGTTCCCTCCGCTGTGCAGACTCTGCAGTAACCAACTGGGGGACAAAGGAACCGTCGCTCTGGCTGAAGCTCTGACTTTCAACCACACGTTGCTGTCGCTTCAGTCAGTATCCTAACTGGGCCTTCAGCTCCACAACCAGAAATACCTTCTGCTAATGCTTTAGAAAAGCTGCATTAATAACAGTTTTATTAATGTTTTCCTCTTTCCTCAGACTTCAGAGTAACTCGATCAGCAACAAGGGAATGACGGGCCTGACCAAAGCGCTGAGGCTGAACCGGGGACTCGTCTCTCTGAAGTGAGAACTGGGTTTAATTTATCGTGATTAATCGATTATTGTAATAATCGTTAACTAATTTAGTAATCGGTTGATTGTTAACTAGAGTATACAGACTCAAAATAAACTACACTGCATGAAAAAAATCTAAATTTTTCATTTGTGATAAAAATAAATCTTTGTTTGCAAAATATTTTCTACCTAGAACTCCTCAAGTGGCAGTATTTACTTTACATGGTTCAAATTATGAAAAAAAGCAGCTTTTTCATCCAATTATTGATGATTTAATGTAAAACCTCAGATCTGCTCTGGACTGCACTAAAGAAATGCTGTTATTGCATTTTAGGCAAAAAAAAAACAAACAAACAAAAAAAACAAATTTTATTATTTAAAAAAGGAATTGAATAATTTGTATTTTTGTAATGTATTTCTAATATTGTGTAAAATAAATTTAAGTGGTTAAATAAAAGATCTGCAGAATGTGATCTTTTTTTTTTAATCCGATTTATAATCAGAATAATCTGGTTATTCTGACAAGTAATCAATTATTCATAAGAATAGTTGGTAATTCTGATGATTAATCGATTAATCGTCACAATAATGAACTACTACAATGATAATTTGTTGGCGACCTTGTTTATTTCTGATTATTTCTTGTTTATTTCTGATTATTTGGATGTAACAGTGATGCCAACATGAATCTTTGTATGTTTTATCTCTTGCAGTTTAAGGGAGAACTCCATCGGGGTGGAGGGAGCCAGAAACATGGCTCACGCTCTGCAGGAGAACAACTCTCTGCAGAACCTCGAGTGAGTCCTTAACATCGCTCAACAAGTTCACAGAAAATCTACTGCAGCTGTTTAATTCATCCACTACTTTTATCTAATTAAGGTCAAATTTAGAAAAACATGAAAAAGACTCAAAAAGTGAAAAAACATTGAAAACACAGATGAATCAGGTGGTCGTTGTGCAGAAACACCTGATTTCTCTTTTTCATCTCGTCTCATTGCATCAGTCATGAAGGGGTGCGTGTGTGTGTGTGTGTGTGTGTGTGTGTGTGTGTGTGTGTGTATCCCAGTCTCACAGCTAACCTGCTACACGACGACGGGGTTCAAGCAATTGCTGGAGCAATCAGGTTTAATCAAGGACTCACGTCTCTGCAGTAAGTTCAGTTTGCAAAACAAGCAACACATAAATCTCATGTTTATTCA
The DNA here is from genome assembly GCA_903066815.1 of Brachyrhaphis roseni. Lineage (NCBI taxonomy): Eukaryota > Metazoa > Chordata > Actinopteri > Cyprinodontiformes > Poeciliidae > Brachyrhaphis > Brachyrhaphis roseni. The sequence continues at coordinate 21,174 of CAEFZY010060058.1, read as the reverse complement.
AACTTTTTATCGCCAGTCAGAGCTAGACCTACATCTGAAATAAAAAATGTCTCTAAGACGTCAGCGTACCGGGGTTTGGAAAAGTATTCACTCCTGTTGTGTTTCCATGTGGTTTTAATGGCAAAGTGGAAGAAAAATGATGCATTTTAAAATAAAACTGAACATTGTGGCATATATATAAATTTAAATGTCGGTGGATGTCCAACAAGCAGCTGCTTAGGGCCTCCGAACCACCAGGGGACCCCAAGAGCACCAAGCTACCATGATTAAAAAAAATATACACGAATAGGATGCGCTCTATAATTTTGAAGATTTCTACAGAAACTAAACACTGAATTGCTCCTGACTTTTCTCCTTTTCAGCCTCCAGTGGAACTTCATAAAGTCAACAGCGACCAAAGCTCTGGCCCAGGCGCTGCTCTCCAACACCACCATCCAGCTCCTGGAGTGAGACCAGCTTACAGAAAAATATTCATTTTTACAAGTCATGCTTTCATTCTAAAGTCACAGTTTCAAAATAAATATCAAACTCAACAATTCTTCTTGAGTTTGAGAAGAATTGTTGCTTAGCGTCTTTCTGCTAATCGGGTTTCTAACTACAGACCCTTTCCTGTGTTTGTGTTTTCATCTTTGGTTCCAGTTTACAAGAAAACACCATCGGGAACGAAGGAGTGATTCACCTTGCTGAAGCTCTGAAGGTCAACGCGTCTCTGCGAACCTTATGGTTGGTGTGACAGTTAAATGCTTTATTAGTGATAAAAAGCTGCGTCATGTCTGATGGACGCTTCCTGCTCCCTTCAGTCTGCAGGGGGTGTCGGCGGGGACGAGCGGCGCCGTGGCCATGGCTGAAGCTCTGACGTCCAATCAGACGCTCCAAACATTAGAGTGAGTCTTTCTTTCATCTTTCATGTCGACTCTTGAAGGACATGCAGACATAATTTATATCCTTTTTTATGTATTTGTTGAATAAATTTCTGTGTTTTCTGCTGTTTGTTGTCAGTCTGCGTGGGAATGCGGTGGGAATGGAGGGAGCCAAAGCTTTGGCCAACTCTCTGAAATCCAACAGAAGCCTTAAATCATTAAAGTAAGTCTGAACTGTTCAAATCTGGACTTTTTTTTTGAGTTTCTACTGTTTTATTTAATCTCTTAAACCATTTCCACGGTGTTGAATTAGAAATTTATGATTTTTCTTTCTTGCAAATATGAACATACTTCACTAGGAACCAATGGAGATTATTTAAATATATGTCTCTGCATTCAACAAGTTCTTCTTAATATTAAATAACACCAAACATCTTTTCCAGAAACATCCCTCCACGATTTGACAATTGTTTTCTTAAAATTATAGATTTTGTGGTTCTACTTTAGAAATATTCACAACAAATTTAGCAATATTTGCGCTAATATATGGCAGTAAAAATGAGTGGAAATCTTGCAAAAGTGAAATAAAATAAACTTTATGCTATCTGTCAGTCTGCAGGAAAACTCTTTGGGGATGGATGGAGCCATTTTCATTGCTACGGCGCTGAAGGGGAACCACCAGCTGGCTTACATCAAGTGAGTTTTTCCACCAGAAAATATCCCATGTGATTGCTGCGCTGGCGTATTACGGCCATTATACTCAAACTCAGAAATGTTTATGTTTTTTCTGGAAGATTTCTGAGATTAATCTAAAAAATGTTTGAGTGTTTCCTAAAATGTTCAACTTTTAAAACTCAGGCATTTCCTTGTTTTTCTAAAAAAACTAAATGTATGTGATGTTTTGACAGACATGTGCTGTTCATTAATCAGAAACAATAAAGTTTTTTTTCCTCCAGTTTGCAGGGAAATGGAGTCGGTGAATCAGGGGCAAAGGTCATATCTGATGCGATAAGAGCCAGCGCTCCCGGCTGCGTGGTGGATATCTAACCACGAGCAGAAAACTGAAGATTTTCAGTCTTAATTTAGTCAAACTATCCATGTAGAAATGTATGAATAACCTTTTAATAATTATTGATCTCCATGTTTTCTCTTACTGACGGCTGATTCAGAAACCAAATAAATATCAATGTATAAAAGACGTTTTTCATAATTTGGACGTTAATATTTTTTATACAAACTGTATGTTTTGTGTATTATAGATGTAAAATGCCACATTAAGCTAAAAATAGTTATTTATGTATAACCGCTTCTTAAAATCTGAGGAAAAGAAATAAAATCTGTCAGACAAAGCCAGCATTTTACCTCATTTATTTCTGTAAAAACAAGTCAAAGCGTGAATCATTTGTGTTAAGATTCAGATTTTACTAAATACGATATTTATGAATTTATAGGACATTTTTCCATTGGGATTGTGAAATCCCATTTCTACATGGAATACTCACATATTCTAGTTAATACGTGAGTTTAACTAGAATTAGAGAAACAGAGGAGCCACACACTTGTGGTGGTATTTTAATATTTGGGGTATTTTATTATGACCTGTAAGCGTTTTCCGCTTCGGTTAGCCTTAGTTGTTCCATGTGGTTTTCTTTATCTTGATTCATTTTATTTTAAAGGGGATCTATTATGTACATTTCACATTTTGCACTTTTTTGTTATTCCGTTTGGATCTAAATTACTTGAAAAAACAATTCAAGCACTCCAAAAAACAAAAACACCTGGTCATTTTCTGGCAACAAGGTAATGTTTTCAAAAACTTGTGATAGTTCAGACATTCGACAGGAATTCCGCTGTTACCTAGCAATCGCAGCTGAGCTCCAGCCCTGTTACCTAGCAACCCCAACTGACCTCCAGCAGGTTTGGTTAGCTGGTTTTACAGCTGCAGATGTTTGACTGATTTTTTAGGCAGACATGTGAAGCTAGATAAATATTTATTTGGTGAATTAAATATTTAGTTTGGAAATCTTACCTTTATAAATTTGTGACAGGTATCATGAGCCACAGACTCAGACTGAAAACATTATTTTTCGGCATATATTTCCATTTACTATATTCTTACATACATATATATGCATACCTGTAAGAATTTCATATTCGATGTTTTATATGGAAAATTCTTATTTAAATCTTTATTTTTTTTTTATTAATTTGTTTATGTTAGCATAAAGTCAAATGACATTTACAGTATGTCATTTGACTTCATGCTATTTTTCTGCTTTATGAAATCATTATAAAATATTGAATCAGAAGTTCTGATCAGAGTAAACATTTTACCAAATACTTTTCACTTTTACTTCAGAAAAATAAGTTGAAGCGGTGCTGCTACTCTTCCTTTAATATAATTTTTGTGTCTTGAAATGTGATTGGTGATTGTTCAGCTGTATAAACATCACTACCCAGAGTCCCCTTCGGCGCTGCGTCATGACGTCAAGCTAACGTTGTTGTCGTTGGAGACGGCGCAGGCTGAAGCGGGAAGAGAGAAATAAACGCTGAAACCAGTAAAGAAAAGTTACCTGAAGCGGTCCCACCGCGTCCGAAAAGCTGGAAATATGTTCATTTTTATAAAAACATGAATCTGAAACGTTATTATTTTGTGGGCTAATAGGAGAATGAGCTTTTCCCCCGCTTCTTCTATTGACCGGCTGTTTGTTTGCTAGCTAAAAACCAACAGGTTGACTGTTGGTTTGCAGCATCCCTCAATGGCCTGGACAGGTAAGGCTAAAACTCGCCATTCCTCATGTAAAAACACCTTTACTGGGCTTGTTTAATGTCGCTAATTCAGTGTTGTTTAAGCTCGTAAAGTAAAGTCTGCCCTGTGTGATGTTCTGGCTGTGATTCGTGCAGGTTGGCAGCATCCTTACGTGAACATTTTCAAACATGTTAAAGTTGAGGAATGGAAAAGGTCAGCCAAAGCTGGAGATGTGTCTTCTTCTATGGTAAATAAATCTAAATAAAATCACAAAACCTGTACAGTTTGCATTCATTTATAGGTCATTTTTTATTATTTTTTCTAACCCGGTTTTTCCTATCCAGCATGAAGTTATTTAAAATAACAATTTTTTAGAGCAATAATTGTGTCCAGTGTTTTTGCACGGAGAGCCAAAATCCCAAAGTTGAAATTATTCAGAGTCCAAAATTTTCTTTGTTCCCAAATTACAAAACTCAAAAATATCATTACAAATTATTTTCCTTTTATTTAAACAAGAATAAATAAAACAAAATGTTTTATTTTTTCCTTAATGTTTACAGTCATTTAATGTTTTTGGGCTTATTATTTTCCAATTTTTTAAAGTCTGAGAAATTTTAGTACATATCTACTTACACTTTGTGTTCTTGCCATTGACAGGAATTTAAATATTTTTGTGCTGCTTTGTCTTGTTGTTGTTGCTTTTTTTTTTTTTTTTTTTTTTTGCAGTGTGTTTTTTCTTTTTTGACTTGTGTGTGGAAAGGTTAAAAAAAAAAAATCTAATAAATAAAACAAAAGAGCTGAAAATGGACTCCCACACTAGATTCGGCATGTTTGGTCTCTAAATGTCTTTTAAGAGCATTGTTAACTTTAGCTTTAGCTTTAGTCTTTAGCTTTTAGTCAACTTTTCTGTAAAGTTGACTAAAAGCTAAATTAAAAAGATGCATTATGATAATCCCTCAGATGAAACTCAGGTTTGTGTCTGTTTGACTGTTTTGCAGGACCGGACTTTGAGGTGTCCGGTGTTTTTGATCAAAGGTCCAGTTCCCACCAACAGCTACATCCTCATTCCCAAAAGCAGCAACCAGTCTCTGGGCCTGACCGGTCGGTACTTCTACCTTCTGTTCAGACCCACGCCTGGAAAATACTTCATGGTCCACCTGGACGTCGCCGTGGAGGTACTGCAGCTAACCGTGGCGGTTTAGTCCGGGTTTGGCTGTGGATCTAACTCGTGTTCTGGTCACTGTGTGCTGCAGGAGGGCCAGGTGGTCCGGATCTCCTTTTCCAACATGTTCAAGGAGTTCAAGTCCACGGCTACTTGGCTCCAGTTTCCCTTCCTTTGTGGAGCTGCAAAGGATTCAGTTTATGAAAAAACCTCGAGCTCAGCGAGGGAAGGTAAAATTCATGTTCACACCTTAAAGGTTTCCTTAAGGTGTTCTTGAGTTAATCAATAATTAAAGGAAATCTTTTGTTTTCCAAGTTCTTAAAAAGAACACCCAACTGTTTTTTGGCAATAGGTTCATGTTTTTTGGTGTCTGGAAAATGAGCCGTTATATTATGTAACATTCCACGGGCACATTGCGCTGTTACCTAGCAACCCAGCTAAGCCCTGCCTGTTACCTAGCAACCCAGCTAAGCCCTGCCTGTTACCTAGCAACCCAGAACTCCTGCATGTTTTGTCTGTTGTATTGTGTTTTTTTTGAGTGTGTATACTCCAGTTAATGATTATTTGATTATTAAATTTGTTGACTGTTGTTGTTTCAGCCCTGATGTGAAATGTTAGTTTTTCACCTCACATCAGAAAATAAACTATACTGGATTTAATTTTGGGTTGTTGGCGTAACGGAGAGAGAGTACAAATGTCTGCCACACTTTCAGAGTTTTATTTGTAAATAATCTTTGAAAATTATACAATTTTGCTTCCCCTTCACGAGTACAGCATGCACTGTTTAGTGTGTTTCTATCACAAACAATCTGATAGAAACAGATAAAACACAATATTTTGTTGTTGACATGTGATCAAATGTGAATATTTTTACCATGAAGCAGAAAACATTGAGCTCAGTGGGTTCCAGTTGCAGGTCCAGTTTGTTTTTGCAGTGTTTGTTGTGTGCTGCAGGCCTGGTGGGTCCGGCTCCGGCCTCGGTGCGTTGGACCTGCCTGACGATCGACCTGTGCTACACGCTCACCTTCTACCTCAACCGGCACCACGGTCACCTGAAGAGCGTCAAGCTCTGCGCCAACATGGCCGTGAAAAACATGTTCACCAGCGACCTGCTGCTGGACCCGGGTGAGAACCAAACCGCTTATCCAAGCTTTTCTTCATTTACAGACTATAAAGAAACACTGAGAGGTTTCATTATGTCAGGAACTCAGAGTGGCATCATGTTAAAATAAGAAAAAACATTTTTAAGATATACTGAATACTGTTGGCCCTGTGAAACTAGGTCGATCATCGACCTATAAAAAGCCTAACCTGCCAATTCCAATATTTTTTGTCTGAAAAATTATTAAATATAGCAACTCTGTTTACTGACCTTTCAGATTCCTATAGCATCTATTTTAAAAAAAGACAAATCTATCAACTTTTTTCTGTTATTAGAAATGTTTGTTCAACGTTTTAAATACAATAAGACTAAAACAGTAGCTATGTCTCCATCCAATTGTCATGCAACTTTTGAAATGTTATAAAAAACAAAATGCGAGTTAGCTGTGTTTCCATCAGCTGATTCAGAGGAAATCAGTCAGGCTGTACTAAGCGGTATTTGTCAGATCGTGACGCTACGCATGGCTGTAAGAAACAGGAAGTAGCGGTCGCTAACTAGCATGGGGCAAATCTCATAAGATGGAGTCCTTCCCAGCAATGAGGATGTTTGAAATGTTCCTAGTTTCACGCCTCTGGTAAGGCACAGAGCCACCAGTGGATGGGAAAGTTCACAACTTATTCAGCGAACGTGTTTCTGAAATTGAGATGGTTATTTTAAATTTGGCCATTTCCAATAATAATCGTTTCTAATGCGATGCAGCAGAATAGGCATAATAACGTTGATGGAAACGTGTTTACTAGCTGATTTCCATCCAAAGTCGTGCAATATTTTAAAATTTCACAGCCACGTTATGCTAACACTACGCACCACTGTGATAAACAGGAAGTAGCATTTGCTAACTAGCATGGAGCACATCTCAGAAAAATGGAGAATCCTCCCCTCCCAGCTTGAAGTTTGAACTTAGAAATTTTCCGGATTTTGTGCCTTTGGTAAGGCACAGAGTGCATTAGTTTTTTGCAAAACTTTGAAAATTATTTGTAATATTAACGTTTCCACCGACAATTTCTAATGTGATGCTTTCAAATCTTATCTTAAAGCACCTGACAGGCATTTAAAAACAAAAATATCAAAATCAGAAGTTGAAGTTTTTTTAAAATCGGTCATCAGCCTGAAAACTGCAGTCAGTGCACCAAACAGAACTTTCTTTTTTTCCCTCCACAGCAACGACCTTCAGTGAGGCGAAGCTCCGAGGTCTGTCCGCCTCACGGGGAACGGGTCCGATTCCCAGAGAGATGTCCTTCCCGGTGCCGAAAGGAGGCTTTTGGAATGACTTTTATGATCACATCAAGTACGAAACTCTGGACCACTTTCACCGATACCACGACTGTGGGTCAGCAGAAAGCTGCGGGTTCGATTCCAGCTTCCTGCTGCCACGTGTCCAATGTGTCGGTTTGTGGTTGGTTGATATGATTAGAAAGCGTTTTAGAAATTCAGTCACCGTAGTTAAAAGGGACCTGTTGGGCAAAATTTATTTTTGTTCTTCCATTTTGGTCTCAATTGCTTGGAAAATCTGGAAAATGAGCCGCTTCAAAAACCTCTCAAAGGGCAATGTGCTGTTACCTAGCAACCCCAGAGTAGCCTAGCCCGTTACCTAGCAACCCCAGAGAAGCCTAGCCCGTTACCTAGCAACCCCAGAGAAGCCTAGCCCGTTACCTAGCAACACAATCTGAGCTCTAGCATGTTTGGTCATGCAGCTGTACAATGGCTGCTGGAAAAGACAAGTGTTTTATTGTTGACTTATCATCCAGAAACCACTTGCTGCATTCTGGTTGGTTGTGCAGGAGACGCCACTTCTGCTTTTCAAAGACATACGATTGTATAAATGCACATCTGTTTACGTTTTCACGTAAACGTTGAGTTGGGGGCGTGGCCAGCAGCAGCTTATTTGGATTTAAAGTGACAGGACGCCTTAAAGCAGCTCATTCTGAACGGGGCTGAAATGTGATTATCTAATAATTAATAAGGTAATGAACATGTTTTATATAGGCCACTGACCAATCCTAACCCGCTAAAGGAAGCATAACAGGTCGCCTTTAAAAAGGTTTATGACACCAGTGGCTGAGCTGCTCATATCAAGACTGCACAAGGAATGAAATGATGTTGTTTTACTCTACAGGTTTCCCTCTGATGGGACTAAACTTCCCTTTGACTCCATTCAGAAACCGGATCCAGCGGCTGGTAAATAAACACATTATTTCACAAAACGAGCCTCAGACTCTCAGAAAAGCAAGCCAACGTGTGGTGCGATCAGAAACGGTGGCAGCCATAGTTTTCCTGGTTTTCCTGGAGTTGCTTGTAATCACCAGACCTGGCCATCCATCTCTTCAGCTCCAATTGGATCAGAAAATGTTCTGATCGAAAGGTTCTATGCCGTTTTCTTTTTGTCTGGTAATAACTAAATGTGATGCTGTTTACTCTGACAAAATTACTCGAAGCACAAATTGCAATAATGAGTTCATTGTTGGCGCTGAGGTTTGTGTTTTCCTGAACAAAAAGCCTAAATTTCAGCTTGACTCGCGTCGGGTTCTCATTTCTCCTGAAACGGGTCATGGTCAGACGGATAAATGCAGCTGTCATCCAGTGTTCAGTCCGCAGGAAAGATGACATTTGTATTTTAATTGTAATAATTGTAAAAACTCTTAAAATAATAATTTTTCAGGCTCTGATTTCCAGTTCATTTCTTTCCAGGAAGTCCTTCATCCCAGAAAGACGAGCCTGGCACCAGAATCAGCGGCCCGGTTCAGCACCAAGTTTCTCTCCGTCAGCCGATCGCCGCCTCAAAACTCGTAAAAGCAGATTCAAATCCTTACATTTAGTTTTTATGTTTTCAGACCAAAAAAGGATCTAAACATTGTTGCATTCTTGGTTTCGTCTTCTCAGCTCCCGAGGAACCGAACGTCGGTGGTGTCCAGCGTTCCCGAGTTGAGTCCGCCTAACGCGAAGGAGGCGGAGGGCCCGCTGCGCCACGACGCAGGAGTTCACGTGTACGCGCGTCCCCAAGACGCTCTCAGCACGCACGGAGACAGCAGCGGAGATGAGGTGACGCTACATGCTGCTAGTGACCGGATCGCAGCTGTCAAACTCGAGGCGCGTGGGCCAAATCTGGCCCGCCGTAAATAGAACCTGCAAATAACCGTTCTATGCTTAAATTATACTTTTTCAGTCAAATGAAAGCAGGTTTTAATGGAACAAGATTCAGACACAGGAATAAAAATCAGAATTTTTACTTTTTTCCTTTTAGCTCAGAATTGACCAGAATTAACCAGACTTTAATCTTCTAAGATCAAAAGTTGTAATAATGGAGAAAAAAGATTTTTAAAAATACGAATTTTGGGGGGGGAAATTAATTTTGAAAAAACTTTCAGAATTCTGAGAAAATTCTTACATTTTCTCAGAATTCTGAATTTTGACTTCAGAAGATTAAAGTGAGAATCTTTTTTTCAGTGGCAGTAATATTGTTCCATAGTTTTATGGGTATTCTGCCAAATTGCATCAATGTGTAACGATGTCAGTATTATTTAACTCATCGAGTGCGGAGGCGGCTACTGCTTTAGAGGTTTGTTTTTGGATTTTATCAATACGTTCATAATATCAGTGTTTCCCAAAATAAAACTAAGTTTGGTATTCCTAGATTAAATTTTGCTCTGAATGAAATCTAAAACATTAAGGAAATCTACAGTGATGTGATTTAAATAGACTAGATCTATTAGAGAGAAAATACTTTCCCAGTCTTATTGTTTCTCTGTCTGTTGTAATAAAAACAGTTGAATTTGTTCTCCAGGTGTTTTGCACCCCAGCGTCACGTCCTGTGGCCTCGTTGAAAGAGAGCAAGCAGCGACAGGAGGTATGTCGGGTACAGAAAGACTTCCTTAGTAACTGAATGATGAATATTTTAATGTAAAGCGTCTTTTCCTGTTGCGCTCCGCGTTGGAAGCTGCTGCCCGATCCGATCCTGCGGCTCAGCCGGATCATCGGCTTCGGAGGAGCCACCTCCAGAGATGTATGATAATCGCCCTTCAAATGAAATCTGATTTAATTTAGAGGTTTAGTGGCAGAACCTTTCCATCCTGTAGGCCTTGTGGACCAAATCAGGGGAGGAAGTGGTTTATCCGTGCCACGCGATCATTGTTTCTATGAAGATTCTGTCCCGCGAGCAAAGATTCTTCATCGGCCACACGGATAAGGTACTTTATTTTAGCTAAGCCCCAAATCAATATACTTTTCCCAGATAAACTGAACTGGTCCTTAAGGCTTCTGTGTTCTGTGTAAATTTGTTTAAATCGGCAAGATTTGTCCTAAAACTGTCTCAGTGCTGCCCTCCTTTGGTTGAACTGTGGTACTGCAGGTGAATTTTCCTATTGGTTCAATGGTACAGCTTAGCTGATGCTACGTCGCTCGGCTCCATGTTAGGTTTTTGGAACTAAATTTATAGATTGGTCTCCTACCAATTTTTCTTTTGCAAAAACATTTTTAAATTTGTTGCTAGTTTTCTTTTGGAAAAAAGTCTCAAAATTTGTCAGTAGTCAGTTTTTTCTAGAAAAGTTGCTAAATTTGTTTTTAGTTGCTTTTATAGAAAATAAGTCACTAGATTGGTTACTTTCTCTTTTTTTTAAGAAAAAGTTGCTAAATTTATTATTTTTTTGCAAAAAGCATCAAAGAATAAAAGTTGCCAGATTTGTTATTTGTCTCTTTTGTTTGGTATTTGATGCTAAATTTGTCGCCATCTGCTTTTTTGTAAAAAAGTTCCTAAATTTGTTACTTTTTTGGAAGAAATTTCTTATATTTGTTCTTAGTTGCTTTTTTTTATTTTTTAAAGAAAAACAGTAGCTAGATTTACTGCTAATATCTTTTATTTGGTAATTGCTGCTAAATTTGTCGGTATCTGCCTTTTTGTAAAAGCGCAGATAGCTTTTCCAAAAGAATTTATAATTTATTTTGGACATAATAAAAAAAGGTTTATTTGTAATGAATCTCTTTTTGGGGATTTGGGGGGAAAGAGTTGTTAAATCTGTATGGATAGATAGTTTATGGCATGGACGGACTGATTTCCTGTATCTTCTGCCTGCAGATTTCTGCACTGACCTTTAACGGCAGTACGACTCTCCTGGCGTCGGCGCAGAGCGGCAGCAACAGCGTCGTGCGGCTGTGGGACTACAGCGCAGGAACCTGCCTGTCCATGTTCAGAGCTCACTCTCATTCTCTGTCCTGTCTCAGGTGAGTTCAGACCTGAACAGCCTCAGCTTCAGCTTCCTTTATTCTCCTCTCATTAACCTCGTTCTGTCCTGAAGTTTCTCCTATGGAGGCGGCATCCTCTGTGGCGTGGGGAAAGACAGTCACAATAAAACGGTGAGCAGGTTGTTGCTTATTTCTGCATTTAGTAAAAGCTGCCAGGAAAAATAAACTGACGTTACTAACAGCAGCATGCTCAGCATGGCTGCTGCAAAAAGGCTTTCATCTTTTCTTCTTTATTATATCTATTTGATTATGTAGATTCATGAGTAACAAAGACCGACGCTATAAATCTGCCTTAATCTCTACTGTCAGTGGGATGTAATTAAAAGACAAACATGTTTTAACCAAAAATCCACCAGATAGACACACACCTGCAGGTTTTGTTAAAGTTTCAAACGTTTTTTTATTGAAAGAAACTGATTTAGAAAAATTTATTTTGTCTGATTTTGTTATTTTTTGTTACTTAAATTAATTATTGTCATTTTGTTTCTTAAAATACCAAAATTTCCACTTTACTTTCCACTCTTACATCTAATAAGGTAAAACTTAGGTTCTACCTCTGTTAAAGGCTAAGTGCTAAGCCGTTGGTTACGTCGACTCGTTTGCGTTTTGTTTTGGTATAATCTGTATTTTTTAGATGGTGGTGGTGTGGAACACGCTAAACGCTTCTAAAGGCGGAGAGGGAATCATCTTGGCCAAAGCGCACACAGATGTGGACATTGTCACCATGAAGGTCACTTTCTTTGATGACACGAGGTATTCTGCTTATTCCTGCTGCTGCTGCTTACACACAGGACGTCTCTGCGTACTGGAGACCATTTTCACACATCGGTTCCTCATTTTGTTGGAAATGATATACAGAACCATCCGCCTTTATTTGCACCACTATTTAAATCTGTTTTATTGCAATCACTGTGGTAGATTAGCTGCCGCTGGTATTAGCTAAGCTAACATAGCAGTGATTGATTAGCTAATTTAAACACCTGATTATTGACGATCTGTCAGAGTTGGTGTGTAGGTGGCCTTTTTATTTATTTTTCAACTGAACCAAAACACAACAAATTCTGCAGCACATCTAAATGTTACGGTCGTCATAGTCAAGCTAGCATAGCTGACCTACTTCCCTGCCTCCTTTTTCTTAATTAAAACTTTTCCTGACCTTGTTATCTAGTTGTCATAGTGTTGTCATAGTGTTACCACTATGACAACACTATTGACACGTGTCATAGTGTTGTGGATCCAGTAGCAAAGCACTGGATCCATTTTTCATTTACATATCAGGTGTACATTTAGGATTTAGTGCATTATGTTGATAACAGCTAAAACCAATGCTACTATTCGTTAACGACCTGGATCTTGAGCGTCACATTGCACCGTGTCTATAAATAGTGTTTAATTTTTTTGTTCTTTCCATTTATGCTATAGAGTGACCTAAGGTGAGGAAAACTCTCATGCAGTAAAATAAAACCTTGATGCTTTAGTCTTAATTTAAAGAATAAACGCTTTCAGTAAGAGCAGTTTCTAGCTGGGATAGGGCGAGACCTGCCGCAGTAAATCAATTAATCAATTAATCACATGATAAATAATGATTGCATTATTTCTTATTTTTCTATTTCTTGTGTTTACAGAGACTTTATAATCAATTTTATTTGTCGTTTCTGTTGTTTTGTTTTATTTATTTTGGATATTTTAAATGTCTTGCCGTTCCAGTGTTAAATGTTCATTCAAAATGCTTTCCTGCAAAATGGTCTAAAAACTAAAATCTTATCATTTATCGCAGTAACTTAAGAAACATTTGTTATCTCAGGCATTGAGGGTAAAGTTGCGTCATTAAAGACTCTCTGAGTATCACGTTTGCTTCATGTGAGTCAGAAACGATGCTCACGGTGTGCTGAGTAGCGTTGACGTTCCAACCTGAGCTGATTCATCGTCAGGATGGTGTCGTGCGGCCGAGAGAACGTCCGTCTGTGGCGGGTCCGGAACGGGTCGCTGCGGTCCTGCCCGGTCTGCCTGGGCGAGTTTCACTCCCTGGAATTCACCGACGTGGCGTTCCAGCAGGGCGGCGCCTCTGACCAGCAGGTCGACGACCGAACGCTGTGAGTGACTTCGCTGTTGTTGATGCGAGTCCGGGAGAGTTTTACCACTGAAGGCGTTTTGTTGTTTCTCCTCCTCGCTCAGATTCGCCAGCACTCGAAGCGGCCATATTTTGGAGATCGACTACAGCAGAGTGACGGTTAAAAACGTGAGACGGTTGATGCCTGCACAGCAGCAGCATGCAGAACGCAGAGAGAAATGGACTTTCAACACCGGTGGGTTAAACCCCGCAGGGCTTTTTGTGTTTAACCAAATATATTAATCAAATTTAGCTTTTCTCAGAAATTACAAATTCTGTAATCCACCAGACGTGTAAGTGTCCCATTAATATTTTTATTTCATGTATTTATTTTGATACTTTTTATTATTGCTGTCTTATTTTATCATTATTGGGTCCTCGCAATGAAATTTTACTCAATATGTAAATTTTAAATGTACAATTGAATGACAATGAAGTCTGTCTATGTCTAAGTATGACAACAGCTGCAATAGTTTCAGAGAAAATATGGTTTAAACTTAAAATAATTTGGAATATTTGCCAGAATTTTTTTAAATTTCACATCATATAAGCCTTTTAGAAATGTAATAAATAAAACTACAAACTTTTGGAAACCATAGATCCACAATGCATGTGGAAAAATTGATGCAGCTGAAGTAAACTAAAGCAAATTTACAGAAGTTTTTTTGTCCAATTATAATAAAACAATTAGAAAAAGGAAAAAGTTGCAACATTTGTAGGCACATTTTACTGAAAAGCCTTTTTTTTAAGAAGACACCAAAACATGCAAATTTTTTGGCACTACCAGACCTCCATACAACGTCTTTTTGATGAAGGTTTCTGGTCATTGATGTTTATCCTGCAGCCGAAACGCTTCATGCTCAAATTAAAACGCTCAAATGGTTTTTATCAGCTTTTCGCCAAGAGTCTGACGTTGCCATGGTTACCGAATATGTCTCTCTGACCTGATTGGTTTAACAGATTTCCAGTGTTCGGTGTGAATTGTGCAGCTCAGTGTTTGTTTGTATTTCAGGTCCAGGGATTCCCATCAACAGCATCAGCGTGTCTTCGTCGTTCTGCGCCACCGGCACCGACGACGGCTTCCTGCGGCTCTGGACCCTCGATTTCTCTGCTGTCATTTTGGAGGCGGGTAGGCACAGCGGGGGCGGGGATGGTTCTACCTGCAGTGAGCTAACCGTTCCCCACAGGTCCAACTCTGCAGGCCGTCATTTCATCCATGCTGCGATTGACATTTTCTCATTACATCTTCATGAAAAGTTCAGTTGAAAAGGTCAACCCGACGGTTCAGGTTAGGGATTCACAATATATTGGCACCAACATTGGTATCGGCTGATATTAGTCATTTTTTTACATATTGGTATCGGCCCGGTTATTGCAAATAACAGAAGAATCTCCCTGTAAACTTGGATAAACAAAAGCTGATGATAAAAGTTTCTCTGTTTGGGTTTTCTGAACGTGAAGCATTTCAGTCCAAACCTCGCCGGTTTGTTGTCTTCCAGAGCATGAAGGCCCGGTGACCGTAGTGTCGGTGTCATTCGACAGCCTGCAGGTTCTGGCGGCCACCTTCACCGGAAACCTGGGCTACCTCGACGTGAGCAGCCGCGGCTACAACACTCTGATGAGGTCGCACACCGAAGACGTGCTGGGCTTCAGCGTGGACGGCATCCGGCGCCACCTGACAACCGCCTCTGCCGACGGGACGGTGCGCGTGTGGAACACGGATTCCTTACAGCAGGTCAGCCAGCCGCCGATTTAAAGTTTTGGTTTTCAATTTGCAGTCATGAAAATATCAGGAAACTCCATTAAACACACCAAACTCCACAAGCTGACGTCTGTTCAACGTTGATAGATTTACAAACGTTTTGTTTTCTCAAAATGACTCCAATAAATGGAAATAGACATTGAAAACTTTGACTACCACAGATCAAAGTTATTATAATTAACTAAAACTAATAAAATAATTAAATTGGATTTTTGTTAAATGAATTAAATAAAAATGGTAATTAAAGGGGAAAATCTATAGCTGGAACTTTATTTTACTTTTATAAAACTAACTAAAACATGCTGAAATTAGAGATAACATCTATCTAATCTATTTATTAGCCTGTCAAACTGATATGAAATTGATTTTCTTTTTTTACATCGGCTGTTTTTTGGCAATAATTTAATGTTTATTAGTGTCTGGAAAGTCAGCAATTTCAAAAACCTCCCAATTGTCAACGGGCACTACACCGTTTCGGTTACCTAGCAACCCCAGCAGAGTTCCACCCGTTACCTAGCAACCCCAGCAGAGTTCCACCCGTTACCTAGCAACCCCAGCAGAGTTCCAGCACATTTGTTGCAGCTGATTTTACTGCTCTGTGAGCTGTACTATTACAGTGTAAGAGATAAAACGAAAATAATATATTCAGAATTTATAATATTGCAAGAATAAAGTCGTAATATTTTAACTTTATTCTCACAATATCATGACTATCCTTATAATAATAATATATTTTTATTTTCTTAACGTGGCCCTTATCCTCCATCGTACGGTACAATGGCTACTGGAAAAGACAAAGTGTTTTGCTGTTGACTTACCATCCAGAAACCACTTTCTGCATTCTTGTTGATTGTGCAGGAGGCTCCACTTCTGCTTTTCAAAGACAAACGTTTCTATAATTATGCATCTGTTTGCAGCCATTTTAACGTGCGAGTGTAAACGTTGAGTTGGGGGCGTGGCCAGCAGCAGCTTGTTTGCATTTAAAGTGACAGAAGCCCTAAAACAGTCAAAATGGGCATCTAAGATGATGTTGAGTACAAAATGTAGTGGACATGTTTTGTATAGGCCATAGATCTATTATAACCTTTCAAGGAAGCAGACAGGTCACCTCTGTCCTCTACTTCAGCTGGGTTTTGTGTGTTTTTCGTCCTGCAGTTGTATGATTTCGTGTCGATGGACAAGCCGTGCTCCGTGGCGTTTCATCCACACGAGCCGATCTTCTCCTGCGGCTTCTGCTCTGGAACCGTCAGAGTGTTTGACATTTCCAGCGCCAGGCTGTTGGCCGAGCATAAGTACGCAGCTTTCTCACGTCTGCTGACAGCAGCTGGCTCAAACAGACGGCGTCACGGTTCTGTTACGGTTCTGTTTTCCTCCCAGGCAGCACAGAGGGGAGGTGATCGGTCTGGCCTTCTCCTCAGACGGAGACTTGATGTACAGCGCCGACTCCGAGGGCTCTCTGGTGCTTCATGATGCCTCAGAGGAGGATCACAGTGTGATCAGAGTGGCATGTATGCATGCCAACACTCCTGGATTACTTCATTACATCACTTCCTGCAGACACACAGCTGCATAATTTGCATAATTCAAATCAGAAGCTCAGATTGAGGAATGCTTTTAAATGCCACATGATGACAAATGAGGAGGATTTTATTTCAGTAACACTTTATTTGAACATAAGACTGACAGAACAGCTGATATAAACATAAAGGAGTCTTCATTGATGTTTATGACTTTTCTCATGAAGTGTCATTCTGTAACACTTTTAAAACTTCGGTTTAAAAGTGTCATTATTTACAGAATAATAACTGGAAATAGCAGTCAAACATTCGTAAAGACTCAAACCCAGCATGAAGCGTACGTCTCTCTAGTCATACAAATACTACAACAAATGATCCTACAGTGCCTGTTAAAAATATTCACCAGTCTTTATACATTTCTTCCAAAATTTGGCTTTATTGTCAAAAAGAAAAGGCTGCGACTAATGATTATTTTAGTAATCCATAATTTTTGTTGATTAATTGGATACAAACATCCTGCAGGTTTTTCATTTAACCAGAGGAGGTTTTTATACAATCTGAGAAATACATAAAAAATGAACAAATAATTAAATCCATTTCATTTTTTAAATGAGAAAATAAACATTTTATTGTCTAAAATGCAATAACAGCATCATTTTGGGAAGAAAAGATTTCTAGACAAAAGTTTGTTTTTTAAATCAGGAAGTAAAGTTTTGTTTAAGTTATGTTTGATAATATTTAGCGTCATTAGAAGCATATCTGTCAACGATTCTCAGAAATGAGGAAGCTTTAAGTCTTAGGATGCTTGTTTATCTTTTCAGACTGTAATTTTCTCTAAATCTTCCTTTACATTACAGTTCTACTTTCTCTGCATCTCTTAATTCAAACTGTGGCTTTAAACTCGTTATGTCTGTTAAAGTCAGGATCAGTTTTCATGTTTTCTGCTGTTGCTGAACATGAACTCCATGTTTGCAGGCAGCGTTGTGGCCCGAGGCACTGAGCGCGCTCCAGACGCTCTGGCGGTCAGCGGCGACAGCAGCCGGCTGGCGTTCGTTGGTCCGACGCCGCACATCGTCACCGTCGCTGACGCTCGCTCTCTGGATGAGGTAGTCTGACCTTTAACCCCCTTCCACTGGTTAATTAAAATAAATTGAGCAGTTACCTTATTTAAATTGTATCCCAGTCGCCCGCTAGTGCTAAGGGTTTCAAAATGCGGTCCGGGGGCCATTTGTGGCTCGTGGACTAATTTTTGTGGCCCTACCAACCCCAATGCAAGAATGAATAAAGTAAATTAGAACAAAACTGGGAATTTTGTATCATAATCTACTTCCAAAGATGTCAGATACAAATTAAAGAGATAATCTTTTCCAAACTTTCTGTTTTTCTCCACATCGACTTTAAAAAAGGCAGAATTCTGAAGGAACAAATTTAAAAATTCTGAGATAAAATTTAGAATTCTGACAAAAAGTCAAAATTATTAGGAAAAAAGCCAGAATTCTGGTGAAAAAAAATCAGAATTCTAATATAAAAAATTAAATTCTTGTTAAAAAAAAAAGGTAGAATTTGAGAAAAAAAAAAATCTAAATTCTGAGAAAATAAAGTCAAAATTCTGGGGCAAAATAAATCAATATTCCTGGAAAAAGACAAATTTCTGAGAAGAATCTCAGTAGATTAAAAACCAGAGTTCTTTTTTTTCCAGTGGTAGTAATGATGTTCAGCATTATGTTAGCTGTACTCACTGAGTGCAGAGGTTTCCTAAAGTTTTAACGGTTTGTTTTTGGGTTTGTGCGTTCCACCGCAGCCGGCCCTTTAAGAACACCCATAATCTCAATATTTCCCAAAGTAAAAAGAGTCTGACGCCCCTGAGCCTGAATCTGTTGCTTTCTGCAGCTGCTGCATGTCGATGTCGGCGTCTTGGACGTGGAAAGCCCCAAGCTGGATTCAGCGCTGAAGGTCTGCTTCTCTCCGGCCTCAGCTGAAAATTTACTCGTCGCTACGTCTGCTAACAAAATCCTGTGGATCAGCATCAAGACGGGCCGTCTGCTCAGACAGGTAACCGCCGTTATTTACTGTGTTTATCGTTACAGACGTTTCTGGTAAGACTTCACAGAACGTATCCTGTTTCTGCCATTTTGTTTCTGTGACTCAAATCTAAACGCCTTCTTGATGAAAAGGGAAACTTATAACCAGTTTTGAGGAAAGAAACGCCTAATACACTGCAAAAAAAAGTATTTTTGGTCCAATTTCTGATGCAAATGTCTGAGAACGCTTGAAATAAAACAAAACTAACAAGTAACTTTAAAAATGGACCAAAACTACTTGGTAAGATTTTGTTTTTTTACAGTGTTCGTTTATTTAACTTTTAAATCCATCAGTAATTTTGTGGCAGTATCACTGCAAAAACACAAAATCGTACCAAATATTTTGTCTAGTTTTACTGAAAACAAAACGAACTTGCAAATAACTTTTCAGCAAGACATAGGAGCTTTTTAAAGTTAATAATTCCCCAGTTTGAGTTTCACTCACAGATTATTTCACTTCTAACATAAAAAATTGTCTTGTTATAAATGGATCCAGAACTTTTCCATCATTATTAAGGAATTATTGACTTGCAGCTCCTATGCTTCTAAAAGTTAGTTTTGTCTTATTTTAAGTGTCATAAAATATCTGCACTAGAAACTGACCAAAATACTTGGTAATATTTTGTGTTTTTGCAGTCGTTTGATCTCCGTTTCACTTCACACTGGAGTTTTTGCTTCTCAGCCACGTTTCCGTCTCTGCAGGTGTCCAACGTCCATAAGCGTCCCTGTTCCTCTCTGGCTGTGAGTGAAGACAGGCGCTTCCTCCTCACGTCTGGACACAACACTGTGAAAGTGTGGGACTACAAGAGGACAAACCAAGTTAACCCACAGGTAGATTTGGATTCAATAGTTTTAGGGCTGTAATCAGTGGTTTTGGTTGTTGATTATCCTCTTATTATTCGATTAATCAGTAATCCTGACGATTAATCGGATAAAACATGGATACTTTCTGTACATTTTTAATTTAACCACTTAATCTTATTTTCCAAAATATTAGAAATATATTTTAAAATGTAAATAAACAAATAATATGTTTTTATATTAGAAAATAAACATTTTATTCCCTAAAATGCAAAAACAGCTTTCCTTTCTTAAATGTTTGGTCATTTGTATCAAAGGATGCATCTGCAGCTAAAAATATTTCTAACATCAACATGTAAAAGTATCAGTGTAAGGATAATCTGGTTATTATTTTTATTGACCAATTAAATTATTGAATGGCAAAAATGCTGAATAGGAGTTTTTATTTTACAGAACCTGGTAAATTTACTAGTTTTTTTTATCTTAAATACAAAATGTATATATATTTTATTCAGTTTTAAATTAATTACTGGTCTTAGTGTGAATGCTTCAGGGAACGATTTAATTATTTCAGTAATTGATTAATCAAGATTAATCATTTCAGTTTTCGATGTTTTATGACCTTTTCATGCTTTTAAAAACAAATAATTACATTAAAACAACAATCAGAACAAATAATGATCAGTTTGCTTATTAAATATCTATTTTTTTCTAATATTACTTTTTTACGTCATTTCATCTGCAGTTGATGAATATTGATTGAATGTTTATTAAACATGCCTGTTGGTACCAGATGTACATCGGCCACAGTCAGCCGATCCGCCAGGTCAGCTTCACCCCCGACCAGCTCGGGGTCGTCTCCGTGGGAGACGCCATTTTCCTCTGGGACTTCCTGGCAGAGCCTGATGAATGTTTAATTGGCAGCAGGTAAGACGTCGCTCTGTTCATCTGCTACAGATTCAGCTCTAGGTCTGAAGAACCAACTCCTTCTGTTCCTACAGATCCCCGTTTAAAGCTAGATACATTTCTCTGCCAGCAGGTAGGACTTTAGCTCAGCGCTAAAGTAGGTCAGACTTAAATTAGCAGCTCCTCATTGTGGAAAGGATCCATTATGGGGTTAATTTCTTCCCTCTGTAAATCCAGATGGTGAAGTGAACGCAGCACATCTGTCCAATGGGATGCCTCGGCAGGCGGCGCCGCTCCCCTCCTCACAGCACCAGCTGGACGTTGGCGCCATGGACCCAGAGATTCAGGAAGGCATGTTGGTTTTAATTATCCGTTTGGTCAGAACTGACTCTAAACAGTTTTAAACACGCGATAAATCATGTTCATTTACATATAGAAGTGATGGAGACCGCTAACTAAACGGTTAGCTGTGTTAAAGGTAAACACTAATTACCAACATTACTTCCGCTAATGCTAAAGCGCTATGCCAACATGGTATTTAGCAGTAGCTAATGGTACAGCGCTATGCCAACATGGTATTTAGAAGGAGCTAATGCTAAAGCTCTATGCTGACATGGTATTTAGCAGGAGCTAATGCTAAAGCGCTATGCCAACATGGTATTTAGCAGGAGCTAATGGTACAGCGCTATGCCAACATGGTATTTAGCAGGAGCTAATGCTAAAGCGCTATGCCAACATGGTATTTAGCAGGAGCTAATGCTAAAGCGCTATGCCAACATGGTATTTAGCAGTAGCTAATGGTACAGCGCTATGCCAACATGGTATTTAG
>CAEFZY010060057.1:0-16235 GCA_903066815.1 Brachyrhaphis roseni | reverse complement strand
TATTCACAGGGGTGGCCGTGGCTATCAAACTTGCAATGATTTTGGTTACAGGAGCGGCAGTCAATCTTTCGTGGGGAGTCATGCAAAGGAGGAATGCACTGGTCCTGATATGAACAGTAAGTCAGAACGGATTTCAAGTGGGCATGCTTATTTGGATCCGACTGATGTATGTCATTATTGCAAAGCCAGGGGCCATTGGAAGCGTGAATGCCCTAAACGGAGTGCTCAAGTGAAATCTGCTGCTTTTGCTGCCTCTGAAAAACATGCTGGTTTTGTTTCCTCTAAGCAGGTGGAGGTAGGACAGAAGTACACTGTGGACCAGGGTGATTTTTCACCTTTTGTTTCTGATGGCCATGTGTCCATAGTGGGGAGTGATGCTACAGTGCCGGTAAAAATTTTGAGGGATACTGGGGCTTTTAATTCATACATTGTGAGCTCTGTATTGCCCTTTTCTGAAGAAACTAACACTGGAGACCATGTTTTAATGCGGGGAATGGGGCTTATGGTGGAACCAGTTCCACTGCATAAGCTGACATTGACTTGTGGATTGGTTCAAGGAGACGTTATCATGGGGGTGCGCCCTGCACTTCCTCTTGAGGGAGTGGATGTAATCCCGGACGAGCCCCCATTTGTCACGCCCTGCTCGTAGGGAATGACAAAGATGGGAGACGGACGAGGGCGATCATAAAAACAATCATTTATTTGATCCAAAATGGGCTCCGGGACCACAGGACAGCCAGTTAGAGAGAGCGTGGAACCAACGCGGCCTGCTTCGGTCTGGTCCAAAGGCCAAAAACCAGACGCCAGTGACTGACTGGATGTCAGTATATAATAGCAGCCCGGTGTGTTCAATTAGACCCTCTTCCTGAAAGGAACAAAAGAAACAAATATTGACTGACGACCCCTACTGGACAGGAGGGGATCGTCACACATGTTTCTGATGTTGTGTTCCTCCTCACATGCTGAAATTATTGCTGTTACACAATCCACATTCTTGATTTAAAGCTGCAATAAGTCTGTCCTAAAATAAACCAAAATGAACAAATTATAACTGCTAAAGCTAAAAAACAAGAAAAGATAATTATAATTATTTGTCAAGCTGAAACAGATGATCGATATATATTATTTGGTCAAACTAAATAACAGCGGAAAAGCAATATTTTTTTAAATGTGTGAGTGTATTTTGAAAAACCTGCAAGTTTCCATCAAATTCTTGTAGAAACGAAAAACCCGATGCTGGATATCTAAGAAAATTATTAGTTGATCTATTATGTTCATTCTGGCTGCTTCAGCAGTTTATTTAATGTTTTCCTTCTGCTTCATTTGCTGAGCTTTCAGTTCAGACACAGATTCTGCTCTCCAGCTGCCTGATGTTTTCATAAACACTAAATCATAAATGCATTTTTGTCTGCAGCTCCTGTTCTTTGTTTCACCATCTTTGAGAGCACATTTACGCTCTGCTGACTGCCTGTGTTAAACCAACACAAAATGATCCTAAATTGAATGATTTGAAGTCTACATATGATTTATTGCTTTCTAAGAAGTTTTGAACAAATGAGAAACTAATCTTTATTTTATCGTCTATGTAAATTTCATTTAAC
This sequence comes from Brachyrhaphis roseni, assembly GCA_903066815.1. Lineage (NCBI taxonomy): Eukaryota > Metazoa > Chordata > Actinopteri > Cyprinodontiformes > Poeciliidae > Brachyrhaphis > Brachyrhaphis roseni. Next base: position 14,634 of record CAEFZY010060057.1, on the reverse strand, counting down.
TTAAAATACGCCTTGAGGTAGTCTTACATAAAACATATTTTTTCCTTTTCCAGGTAAAACTATTCTAAAAAAATAATCTCACAATCTCAAACCTGTGTCAAATATCGTAACATCTATTTAATAAATACAGTAGAAAAGTAGTTTACATATATACAGAATATTTTTTTGCAGTTTCTTTTTTAAAAAAAAGCTCTTTTGTTTCCCCTCTGAGAAGATGATGAGTTCGGTTGTTTTTGGAGAGTTTAATGTTTCGTTCTTCTGACGGGTTAGTGAAGCCTCCTAAACTGCTCTCAGGTGAGAAGTTTCTATCCAACTGGAATGAGATCTGGACCAAAATCCGTAACAGCAGTAGAAGACGGCTGGACTGAGGGATGGAAACAGTCTGTCAGTTGTCTGCTTCACTGCATCTTACCAGAAACCGGTCCAAGCACCTGAGAAACATGAAAGAAAGTTGTCAGCATGTTCCATTACTTTGGGGGAAAATATGACCAGCCGTGAGTCACTGTACGTCACTCAGGCACCTTCGCCTAGATCTGTGCAGGACTTGCTTACGTCTGCACTGATAAAAATCGTCATGCAATATTATTTTTATTGCCCTGATTCCAATGGAAAAACTTAACCTTTAACGTAAAATTATCAGCAACATCCTCTCCTTCTTGGTAGTTTATCTTTTGCCCTCACTTGTGTTTTGCTACCAGTACATGTGTCATTCATACGTCTTTTTAAGCAAAATCGAACAATCTCTGGCTTTTGTGCAATTCATGCCAAATGCAAATTCTGAAAACGCTTCATAGAATTTGATTTCTATTTGCATCTTTTTCTTTGCTGGTGTTTAAATTCATTCAAAAGCTAGCGTTTGTTTTTCGCTATGTCCTGATATCCTCTCCTGCAATGCGATCCCATCTATTTCAATACGTGAGAAGGGGAAAAGAATCAACTTTTTGACAAAAAAAAAAAAAATGTTTGCACATTTTTTCAACCTCTTCATGTCATGGTAATGGTGTGAATCATAATATTCATGAAAAAAATAATATTTTTTCATGAATATTATGAAAACATATTCATAATATTCCACACATGTTAATCCAAACATATGTGGATTAAAAAGAAACACTCATATTTAAAAATATTCACTTTTTTAAGAGCTTGTGTGCAAGTATTGGCCTCACCTCCTTCCAGGTCATCTGACAGGAGTATCTCCATGTCCAAAACGCTGAGTTTTTGTTTCCACAACATGCAGCCTGCTCATTATGAAGGCCATCAGTGGAGTGGAAAAGTCTTTGGAGCTCCTCTTGCTCTGAGTCTGATTTTGTTGAGCTTCTTTTTGCTGCACAGACCTTATCCGCCTGCTATGTTCAGGAGGAATGATCAGTTTCACAGCCATGACTTTGACAGAGCAGGAATGAATCCTTCACATCAGAGCTTCTTGAAGCTTCGGCCTTTGACTGACACGGTCAGCTAAGTGAAAGAACGGTGTTGGAACAACCCGGATCAAAGTCTTGTGTTGATTGGATCGACTGAAGGGTCAGGTTTAAAGGACCTGTCGCTGGGAGGGGCGAATCACATTCTTCGCTTATCTTTGTGACATCCAGTCAGTTCTTTGCTTTTTGATAGGAGCCATACATGGAAATGTGTTTCTCTTTCCCCTACACAGACCATTTACAGAACTTAGGTGAATTGGATGACCTTTTTTAGTTTTGTTTGTGAGCGACCGGATAAAGGTTGTAACCATCTGCAGAGTCCTTCCACATATGTGTAAAATCTGCAAAACTTAGTAATGAAAATAAAGAGTTATGGTGGATTTGTTTTTGTCCCCAAATAGATGTTATGCATTTTTAATACATTCCTGCAGAGCAAGACAGCTGCAAACAAACAGCAAACAACAAAATACACTGTAAACATGCAAATGATGTAAACTCCAAAACACAAAAACAAAGGGAATTCTGAAAAAAAAAAAAAAATCACTCTTTGCAAAAAAAAAGAAAAAAAAAAAAAGACTTAGGCCATTATTTTAGGAAGTGATAAAGTGCTCTTACAAAATAAAAAAACGTTGCAATCACAGGAAGTGGCAGCAAAAACCTCCAATCAACCAAGCAATAGTGCTGTTCTAAAAACATAAATAAATGCATCATTCTGCTTCAGCTGTAAAATATGTGTTGCAGATCCTTTTGGCTCATAAAGGCCAAGGGGTCAACGGTCACAGTCTTGTGTTTACTGACTACGTTGATGCAATCGTTACTCTCCAAGTTCGTCACACAAGCACCAATAAAATTCTTTGTTGTTCTGCTTGTGTTGGTGTGACTGAACATGAATGCATCCAGAGTTTAAATACTTGAATAAATCCAGTAAAGGCAGCATACGAACAGGTTCGTTACCCCTTGCAGGAACATTCTCCAGACAGCAGAATAGTTTTCTGAGAACATTATCATCCCCAATGCTTCCAATTCATGTACCAGGGTACAAACAACTTACCAGGGTAGATAGTTGCCCTCAGAGAAGCCCTGGTATAGAGGTAGCTTTGGATTGGAGTTGTAGGCGGACACTGCCAGGCATTTTAAATTGGAAGTATTTTTCAGAATTAAAATGCTGCCACAGCAGACATATGTTGTTAACTTTGCTTTAAACTCTGCAATAGATTTTAAATTACTGCCATAGTTTTACAGCCGTCTGGGAGAAAAGAGGGAAAACTTCCTAATAAAGTGATATTTTAGGGTCGTTTTTCAGCCACCAAGGAAAAACAATTACAATTTTTGGATTATTAACGGATTCTTCAGAAGCAATTCACAGCTTTGTTTAGTAAATACGTGTGAATGTTACAAATTTCTTTCACTGAAGTAATTATCATTCAGTTTCACAGTGTAGACACCTTGTAGGAACACTTTGGTCAACAATGCTAACATGGGAGCGCATCGCAGCGAGTTACCATTCAGCTTCAATAATTGCATTGCTCTTCACTCCAGTGGAAACATTTACCAACACTCGGCACGTTATTTTCAGGTCAAGTTCACCAAATGTTCTCCAAAGAGAAAAAGGCGTTCAAAGATAGACGGATGCATCAATGAAGAAGGTGGCAGGTATCATTATGAGACGTTAAAACATGAGAGAAGCAGAGCATGAATGCAAAAGGATGTGATGACAGTGCCAGGAAAGCTTTTCATCCATCAAAAACTAGCCTTTTTTTTGTTTTGTTTTGTTTTACTCCCAAACTCCCTCAGGGCTTCTCGCTCCTGTTTCAGATGAGAAGCGGTGGGAGTCGAAGGTTTTGCCCACTTTCGTCTCCATGTTCGCAAGGCCGACTGCACCCGGGAGTGGGAGCAGTAAATCAAGTTGAGGGAAAGCTGGCAGCCAAAGCAGGAGAAGATATCTGGTTATATCTTCAAAGGGTGCCAGAGGAAGAACATTAGATAACTAAATAGTCCACCAGGAACGAGAGAACGTGGTGGAAGTGGAGTTTCAGTTTTTTTTTTTCTCCTTGAGCTGCTGAAAGGGATTCTCTCTGAGTTTTGAATCCAGAAGAGTTCCGCAAAAATGCAAAATCTTACCAAGTATTTTTGGTCTAGTTGCTTGTGCAAATATCTTAGTTCACTTGAAATAAGACAAAACTAACTTGCAAGTAACTGTTCGGCAAGATAGAGGCGATTTTTTTAAAGAGAATAATTACTTAATAATGGTTAAAAAAATGCTACTTTCACTGGCAGATTCTTTCACTTAAAATCCTAATTTTTAGTGGGTTATTACAAGATTCCTAAAATATTAAAGCAATTAAGTATTTTCTCTTCAGGTTATATTCAGACACCAACTTACATGAACAAATGATGTTCTTATCTGGCAGCTGGGAATATGAGCATTTGTACTCGTGTTGCACAGTAAATGCTGCTCATTTTTTCCCGGTTGGTACCCAGACTGCGGAAACTGGCACCGCACTGACTCAATTATAATATCAGGTTAGATGTTATTTCTGTTGATTATCTGCTTTTGAAGAACCAGCCTTCCCCTCCAAGTTCACTTCCTCTCCTCCTCCCGGATGAAAAGTTTCTCTTTGATATCCGACTCGCCTCTGAGGTTAATGAATGAGCGGCCTGGTGCCCTGCTTAACGTTTACCCTGGCTCTTTGGGGCACACACGCACACTCTGGGTTGCTGTAAGAGAAAGTTCCTAGTATTTTTTTTTTTCTAGCATTTTTCATTTCAATTATTGAAAACCAAATACTAATAAACAGAAATCAAAATGTGGAATTTTTGTTCCTACGGGTTATTAAGTGTGTGGTTTCTTTTTAAACGACTCGCTGGCCTCCAAGCTAACTAATCTAAAATCATTCAATTAAAAAAATAGTTACTTAATTTTAATTGGAATCAAGGCTGAAATGTACTTGTCTCCATGTTTGAATGGTTCAATGGTGGCTTTGTTGCTTTAATGTGCGATTTTCTTGAGTCGTCTTTTGTTCTGACCACATTCACACACTGTGCTTTCAGGGTCAGATAGACGACTGAAAATGTGTGAAAAAGCAGTCAAACTTTAAGGAGGAATTGTGAAAGATCGTCATAAAACCTCAACAACTGTTGATCGAAACCACTTTAAAAGATCTGAGAAAGTCTGGCTCATTGGAAGCAAAATATAAAGAAATGATGGGTAGTTTAAAACATAAAGTGACCCTTTCTTGTTGTGCTGAAGCTTGGAGTCAATAAGTTTATTGGGTTCTGTTTATTCTCCTGCTCTCTGAGAAGTAACCACAGCCTTTCAGTGTAGTTTTTTTTGGTCACAGATCAAATAGCACGAACCATTTTCTTGCCACTTTGGCTTTGTGCATTGATGTTCTGTCATGCAGAGGAAAACATGACCACGGACAAATTGCGTCTGGAATTTTGGGACAAGTTGTTCCTTTTGATTTTCCTCTTTATTCACGGTGGAGTTCTCAGACAAAATTGTGAATAAGCCCACTTTTTTAGATGAGCAGGAACCTCGGGGGACGGATTGGACATGGATGCTTTACAGCTGACACCCGCCTTTTTTTCTCCAGATGCAATGATATGATTTTCCTTGCTCTTCCTGCAGATTTGAGTCGATCCTTGAAGGTTTCCTTCGTCGTCGGGTGACTTCTTGCTGAACTTCTTGTCACCAAGAAGCCAAAACTCTGCATTAACATATTCTGGTGCTTTCTGGACTTCCTGTCAATCTCACTCTCACCTTTTTAATGATCCATAAAACCCTTCTTACAGCACTTTTTTTTTTTTTTTTTTTTTTTACATTTTAATGTAAACTGATGATGGCTGGATAACTAACTCAAGTGCATCTGTTTCTCTTTGGCAATCAATCTGATAATTGGACCGATGAACTGTTTCCAGCTGGACTCATTCATCTGCACTGACTCTGCTGAAATGAAGTTAGCTTTTAATTTTGGGCGAAGCTGCACAATGCATGCGATCACCTCCAGTGATCTAAAATCAGTGACGCTTCACCTCAAAAACTGAAGTTGCAAAGACATTTAGATTTAATGTTTGTGCTTCTGCCAAATCCTTTGGCTACGACTGTAGATCTGAAGCTTCTGCTCAGATTTGCATGAGCAAATAATATCTGATCCAGTGGGTTTGTTTCCTTAAGAAAATGTATTGCATTTTTCTGTTTTGTTTTTAAATCCCATTAATATCCTTTGTGTATTGTTTTAAGGAGGATAAATTTGATCTCAAGAAGCTTAAAAGGAGATTTTATTTTTCTCTGCTCATCACTAAAAGGGTTATGAGAACTTTTCGAAGTTGGGTTATGTTCACCTCACCCAGACCTCAAGTAAGCCTTGAGCAAAGACATCTGGTCAGCCAGGCTGGTTTTAGAACGGCTCCGCTGACAAACATTAGCTGGATTTCTCCTAATGTTTGCACGCTTGACTTAAATTTGCTCTATCTGGTTTCTGGTTGTGCAACATGTTTCCTTTCAGCATCCGTAGCAGAGAAGACAAACATTGCTGCTATGTTATTGATGTCTTCAGGGGTATTCATTACTTATTCAGAAATTCAGTAGTAGTTTTGAGTTTGATTTGGGGAAAAAATAAGTTTCTCTTCATTGTTGTTTTGTTTCCCTTGGTGCATAGTTTTGAGATTGTCGAGTCCCATTTGGGGAAAACTTGTATTTCGCTTCTGTCAGTGTATTTTACTGCTTTCTCACAAGTATAGGGTGAATTTTCCCATCATTGCTCACTGATTTGCAGACCCCACATGTAGCCTTGTTGACTGTGATTTGTTATATGCAGTCTGGTGTAAAACATTTTCTTTATTAATCACCAGAAACACTTTAAATAAAATGTTACATGTGGTCCTGCAGCATTTGGTCACCCTAATGCGCCAACACATTACAGTCAACTGAGTTTTTTTTCCCCATGTTCTGCTCGCTTACATGTTGTTGGAGAAACCTCAGCAGTTTAATTCACTGAAGTTAGGAAGTAATGATTGTAAAGTTTTGGGCCAGATTTAAAGTCTTATTTAAAGTTTTGTGATTCATTCCCATGAAAAGCTGGGGTTGGGTTTTGCAGCAGTTGCTAAACAACACTTTTTTCTTTTGCTCTGTGATGTTAAATCTACCATGCGACGAGCAGAAAGTCTCTGTTTTGTGCTGCCTTGGAGGCACACAGTTGACCCGCTTCGTTGCAGGTTGTTTGTGAGCGGTGGAGAGCAGCTCAGGGCTCCTGCACCGTCAGTCTGTGCATTTTTGAGAATGAGGGGCCTGCTGGGCCGCAAATAGGCCATATCCATGATCCGACCCACCATCTCTGACGATGGGGATTTCTGTGATATTCCTTGCCATGTGATTGTCATCTGAAAAGTGGGGACAATGAAGAGCATCCACCAAATACACAGGACATTTTGATTAATTGATTTATTTAAATTTACACACAAAAGAAATGAGTTTCATTGGTGTGGTGCAAGTCACATAAAATTTTTTCCCACTTCTTTTAACCAGTAGGAGTGTCCTGATATAACTCTTTTTCTGATATTGCAGCTTTGAGGATTTGCTGATACTAATATTGACCCAATGCGATATCACCATGAATCAAAAACACTTTTATTACTTATTTTGTAGTGTGGATTGTTAGAAAAGGCTTAATCAAGTGATCAGAAAACAATAGTCAACAACAATATAGAAGAACAACTGAGCCGTTTGCTATAAACCAATGATAATAAATGGGTGGGATAAAAGCTGGGGAAGACTAAATGCTGGAGTGGAGCACTTCTGAGATTTTAGATGAAACCGACATAATCTGATACTTGTTTTATGACTTATATATTTCTGATATAAATATTGGATAAGCTCTAACTGTAAATCGGTGCAAAGTGAGGAAGATAGCCCTCTTCCTCACTTTGGGAGAGACTTGTGGTCATTTATAAGAATCAACACACATTATTTTATTTGGATCTCCTCTTCTCCTTATTTTAAAGTGTTTCTAGTAAATTGTTAAGGTTTTTTTTGTCATGCCATATTTATATAGAGGGGATATTTCAGTGTTTATCCAACATATTGCTTTTTCTGTAATTAATAGAAATGAATGAGATGTCAGTATTTTTTGCATTGTGTATTGATGTAAATGATTTGTGTGACTGTCTTTGTGTTTCAGGTTGCTGTGTGGGCGGGTGATGGGGACGCCGTCTTCATCAGGGAATACACTCTGATCCGAAGAGATCACCTTCCAGAAGAGCCTCTCCCCGGTGGCGCCCAGAAACCAGAGGACCCAGTAAGTTCACCACTAACTTTAAATTTTCTACAAATAATTAATCAGACGCTACCATAAGTTTTTAAATGATTACTTTATGACTAAAGTAATCATTTAAATCAGCTCATAAATCTGTTGCAGTGTGTTTATTCAACTCTCCAGACCAAAAGAGTGAGGGGAAAAAAAACAATATTTATGTAACACCTCAGTAATGAGCGCCAGTGAACGATGATTGTGAGGCTCTGACTTGATGCAAAGCAGGGCATCCTGGGTAGTTACAGGCGTCGTCATGTTTGCATTAATGAGACGCGAATCGTTTTAAGCCATGATGTTTCATTTAATCGTTCGCTGTAGCTACACGTGAACCTCTCTATCCTTTCTTCCTTGTACACTTTGTTCCTTTCCCTCCTTCCTTCGTTATGCCCTACACCTCTCCCTGTGTTTTGTTCTTTCTTGTTTCCTTCTTCTCCTTCCTTCTCATTGTGTAGTATTTACATTCCTTCATTCCCTGAATACTTTGTGTGATTCCGTTTGATTTTTCTGTTTTTTATTGTTTCTTCCTTGCTCGTCTTCTTTCTTCCTTGTGTTATTACTGCTTGTGCAGGTATTTCTACTTCCAAGACTGCATTTTCTCACCAACATTTTTGATATGCTCAACAAAAATAATCAGTGTATAAGTGAGCACTGGACTGCAAACTGCCGTGGGTCCGCTGTACTCTGCGAAGTTTGGGGTGAAAAAGTTTGGATTTTGGAAATTAACACAGATGAACACAGTTCTTTCTACCATTATCCCGACATCTTTTACAGTCAGTTCTCTTTGTTGAAATCTAAATGCATTTTAATCCGGTTCTCAGTGTATTCAGCTCAGTACTTTGTGTTGTCTACATGTGAACAGGTCAGAAAACATCTTTCTGTAAAAGTTCAGTAGTTTTCCTCGGTTCTGTAAGTCACTATAATGGTTGAAGTCACCAAGAAGAGCCAGGATATTACGGGTGTTTGCAGTTAGGTGGCTGTTAATGACAGCTATTAGAGTCACTCTGTAGTAATGAGTATTGGCCCAGCGTGAGGACACGTCTTTGCTCGACCTGCCTCTGCATGTTTCATAGACTGGAGGTTACATCATCTTGCAGAGCAATTTTGTTTTGACACCTTTTCTCCCTCTTATCTTTTCATAAGATTCTGGATGATTTGTTCATGCAGAATCCACCACCCGACTGTAAGTCAAGAAACCCAGTTTCACTGTCTTTACACGCCTAATTGCACATCAGGCAGTAACTTTTTTTTTTTTTTTTGTAGTATTCAGTATGAACAAAAGCTGGGGGGTTTCTGCTGCTGGAATAGAGTCAGGGCTGGGATTAATAGAGGTCATGGTGGTGAGAAGAGGGAGCACTAAGTGGCCATGGCAGCAGCAGCAGCAGGAGGATCTAAGTTGCTCAGCTGCAAACTGACTTGGCAGCTGTGTTTTGCAACAACAGGTGGAAAGGGCATCGACTTCACACAATTAAACACAGAATTTATCATCTTCAAACTGCCATGTACGTTAGCTGCTGCAAAGCTGGGATTATTTGAGCGACAGTGGGTTTTTCAACACATACTCTTGTAATCTAAAGGGATTTCTGGGCATTTTATTTCATAATACTGAGCAAGTGTGCAGTACTTTTGCAAGATTAACAAATCTACCTCTGGAATATGACCATGATGTTGCAGATTTCTTTTTTTTTTGTTTACAAATAAATCATGATCAACAAAATTTGTCTTTTTTTGACAGAAGATTTTACAAAGAAACTTTAAAGTCAGAGTGAAAATGGATTTCTACAAATAAAAATCCATCCATTCATCCATTTTCTTACACCTTTGTCTCTAGTGGGGTCAGGAGGTGCTGGTGCCTACGTCCAGCTAACGTTCCGGGTGAGAGGCGGGCAGGACAGGTCGCCAGTCTGTCGCCAGGCAACACAGAGACAGACGGGACAAACAACCATGCACACACACCTGGGGAGAATTTAGAAAGACCAATTAACCTGACAGTCATGTTTTTGGACTGTGGGAGGAAGCCGGAGTACCCGGAGAGAACCCACGCATGCACAGGGAGACTCCGTGCAGAATCCAAACTCCGTGCAGAAAGACCCCGGGCTGGGAATCGAACCCAGGACCTTCTTGCTGCAAGGCAACAATGCTACCAACTGCGCCACTTTGCAGCCCACAAATAAAAATCTGTAGCATAAAATAATTGATTACACAAATATTCACAAATAGTCATGTGACTGACCTAAGACGTCATAACCTCTTCCCTCTTCATCACTTTAACCTCTTCCCTCTTCATCACTTCAGTATCATTTTATTATTATTGCCTTGCATCCTGGTGAAAAACATAAAAAACACAATCTCTTGACGTAAGCTGTCACACAGAAATAAACAATAAGGGAAAACATCTGATGCCCGGCCCCCTTTGGAACATCGTAATACTGGAAACCAGCTGATGCCGATTAGGTTAAGTGAGAGCGTTGGAGGTATAATGGAATCACAAGTGGTGTCTTTTTGACTTTTTAACTTCTGCAGGTTTTTGTATTGTGGTTTGAGTCCAAACTGGTTTAACTGTGTCTTTGGGAGGTTAAGATTTATTTTTTATTTTTTTTATTTTTTTGCCAAGAGACAATGCCTTCGCTTTTTGAAAGAACTAAAAAGGAATGCATTGAATTAGGAGAATTTGCCTTTTAGGCTTGCTTTTTTTTGGTTCTCAGACTCATGTTTGATTCATATGAAAACAGCATGGAGGTGCAGGCATTAAAAAAGTGCTGAGCACTGGTGAATGTGGTGTAAAGCCATGTGGCTTTGGATTGGGGGATCATTCTCTCACCCCCCTGTTTGTTCCAGCAGCATATGTGTTCAGTAAATCTTTGGCCCATACCGTGGCACCGCGAATATCTCCCACTGCTTGATGTGGTTTCACAGCAGTGCACTGTGGGTACTGGAGCGGTGCTGCTGAGGTAAAGTAGATGGGGACGGGACCTCACCACAACACCCACATTACAAACATGAGTGTGTGTAAACCATTCCGCTGGCCGTGTGTTTGTTGCTGGCTACCACTTCATGCATATTTGCAGGAGAGCTGCGTCTCATGTAATCCCAGATTTGTTTCTGTTTGCATGCTGACATCTGCATGTATTGCGCTGTGTTATTCAGAAGTGCATGTGTTAGTGATTTCAGGGCCTTTAGCGTTCAACAGTCCCACATGCCACCAAATCCATGACTTTGATTAAAGGAGAAACTTTCATCCTTCATCGTTTTTCTCCTCATCTTCTGTTGTATCTGTTCCTCGTTGGCATGTGAAAGCATGCAAACAGTTTCTGGGTGAGTGATTGATTTCTGATTGCTTACATTTCTGGTCCTCCACTGCAGATGTTCCTCTCTGCGTCTGGCATGTACTCATTCTCAGGCGCAAACAGACAGAGATGGTGTAGAGCCAGAAAGTATTTGCTTTACGTTTTGGCAACGCACCAACTAATTGGTTCTTAGTGGAGGTGATTGTTAATGTCAGGCCCTTTTTTTTTGTTATTTTCTGGCTTAGTATGTGTGGTTGGGCATGTCATGGAGATCATTCAAGGCACTTGTTATGAGTGTGGTTTCAATCTGGCTGAATTAGGGCTTTGTAAGCAAAATTAAATTTCACCGCAGTTTTCAAAACAAAGCTATTGCAGCAAATTTATAACATTTCAACCTGACAAGTTCTTATTTTGGATATGCAACATACTGCTCTTCTTTGTCTTTTGCAGCTTGAAACATTTTACGCCAGCTTCCAAATAAATGTCATGGAAATTTTGTTTTCCGTTGCGTGGGGGGAGATAAAATCTACAGGGAGGTGCTTACTGCCTTTGATAACTGATGTAGTTCTCAAATGTAAGCTTTTGCGTAAATCCACAGAGTTCACTCTGTTCAGACAGCCAGGAGCAAGTAGTCAGTCTGCAAGTGTTAATCTCCGTTACTGCATTAATTACCTGCTGCTGACAGATCCCTACCACCCATACAGAGCAGAGTTGAGGCGAAGCACTGGAGAAGCTCCAGTAAAACTGGTATTTTCTACTCAATGCGGGCTCAGATTATTCTGCCTTCTGGATACGTACAGCGCTGGAGGAGAACGGGTTTCTGTTGCCTCACCAAGACTGAACAGCTGTAACCGGTGCGAGTGTTGGGCAATATTCATTTTATATACTGATAGCCCTTCTTCACAAAACATTTTGATATAATTTATTGTTGAATAGTCAAAAAGGCTTATAATTTGAGGCATTTTTAAAAATATTTTATTTATTTCTCCACTCTCATTTCTTTAATTGAGATATAAAATTGAGAATAAAATGCATGCATTTCATTGTTTCCTCTGAATGTTAAGTATATTGGTTCTTCTTTTCACCCTTTTCTCCTTGTACTTCTCTTTTTTATGTTCTACAACTCTTCCTCAAATTCCTTCCTTCCTTGTTTCCTACTTTTCTTCTCTCCTTGTATCCTTCCTTTTTTCCTCCATTCCCACACCACATTGGTGCAGTAATGCAAAGTCAACTTTATGTGTATGGCGCATTTCAGCAGGAATATAACACAATAAATAGGCAAAACAAAAAAAAAACAAACATTGCATTATAGTGGCAGAATAACGAGAAGTAATGAAAAGTTGTAATCTAGACCAGAATTAATCAATGTTTCAGTTATTATTAATCAAAGGCAGATGTAAACAAGTGGGTTTTTAGTCTTGTGATACTGGCTCCCGGACGAGCCCCCATTTGTCACGCCTGGCTCAAAGGTGATGACAAAAATGGGAGACAGATGAAAGGATCTATACAAATAATAATTTGTTTATGCAAAAACATGACTGTGGGAGGAATAAACAGCGAGTCTGAGAGGGGTGTGCACCAGCACTGCTGCCAGTTCAAGGCTAATCCAGAGACCAACCAAGCAGATCAATAACTGGCAGGACGTCAGCTTTAAACACCAACCCAGTGTGTTCAATTAGGGAGCCAACCCGTCCGCCTGCTTCCTGAAAAGAAGAAGAAAAATGGGGACGTCTCGTGGATCATCATGCTTGATTTAAAGCAAATCAGTGTTTTGGCAGTTTTGCAGTTTTCTGGAAGTTTGTTCCAGATTAGTGGAAAAAACAAATGCTGCTTTTCCATGTCTGTTTCCGATTCTCAGGATACAGAGTGCAGTAAGACTCAGTGGTCTTACTGCAGACTGAGTGGTCTGCAGTAAGTCTTTCTCTAAGCTGCATTTTCTTGGTAAATTTTAAGGCTTTCACATCAACTTGTTTGTTTTATCAGAACCTACAAAACAGAAAAAGAAAGATTTTATGTAAACATGGTGTTAAACTCATCAGTGCATTGTCAGCACCAACCACTGCAAACCCATGTATGCACTCTCAAACATGAAAAAAATAAAATCAGGAGCACGAATTTGCGCAGACTCCACATCAAATGCTTTCACAAGCTTTGCAAGTGAACAATGCTTGCAACACAAGTCGGTACACTAAGACCAAATCTTTATACAAGACAGAGGTAAGCTATTGAACTGAAATAAGCATAATTTAAGGATCTCTTGAGGTCATGTTCAGCTAAGACTCTCTCCTGTAAACACTCCCTTACTTACACTTGAATTTGCAACAGGTCATAAAACGCTGCGGACGGAAGGCATGCAAAATGCTTTCAACTCGGCACAAGTCCAGACTGATGCAGTCACGTTAGCAGATCAGGTAGAGGTGTGCCAATTTGATCTCTGATAAGTTGTTAAGATTGCATGAATTAAATAACTCTGTTGTGCATGATTTTCCCATAACTTACCCAACAAACATAAACTGAGGATGATTAATATGTTCAACTAGAGATGAACATAACTGTTATTACGGCTGTACAAATAAAACTTCCCAAGCAACTGCTTTTCATTAAGCTTACACATGAAGTAAAACCATAAAGTCGGTTCCTTTCAGTTAATGACCTTTGGTTTTATGCCAGCTGGAGTTGCAAGACATTTATGGAAGGAAATCACAGTCATCACAAAGACAGCACCTTCTAAGGCATCGTGATTTATGCTTAGACAGAGGCAGAGCAAGAATTTAAAAGCTTTCACATTGAACGTCTAAATCCACAAATAATGTGCATGTGAGACATTACTTCCTGCCTTTGTTTTACCTAGCAAGGTGGAGGAAGTGTGTGGGGGCGGGAAGATTTATTTTTTGGAATATTGGGATTTTATTCTACCAATGCACTCCTTGGGTTTCCAAGGTTTCCAGGAAGAGAAGAAAATGAATGACTTGATGGCCACGTCACTATGGCAGAGTTTGAACCTCACCAGGATAGCATTAGCAATATGTGAATTTAGCATGTCCAGGGTTGATCTTTTTGTTGTTTTGTTTGAATATTGAGGATAAACATAATGTCTGAATGGGTCTAAATTACTTGGACAAGGTGTAGCAATGATCAAGTCCTTGAGAGTCATAAACCAGCCCAGTTGCTTGTTTTTTTAGAAAAGGAATCAGGCAAATATGACCTAGATCCAATTATTATTAACCGATATGCATCCCACTTTTTCATGATGGTCTAAACAATCCAATTTAAAATTTTCTCATCTCACAAAAAAATCTGATTTCTTCCACTTCTATAGGTGGAACTAAATATCTTAATGTATCCAATAGTTTTTCATCTGCAGTCATGTCGTATTTTCATGTGACTTTCATGTCATCGACGGGAGACATTTCATGATTCTGCACCAGAAGAAGACAGACAGGATTAATCCGTATGTAAACAATGGCTGAAAATTATAATTCTGAAATTATAAAGGATATCGCTCATCCGGGAGGGACTCAGAGTAGAGCCGCTGCTCCTCCACGTCGAGAGGAGCCAGTTGAGGTGGCTCGGGCATCTGGTCAGGATGCCTCCTGGACGCCTCCCTGGTGAGGTGTT
>CAEFZY010060055.1:0-12186 GCA_903066815.1 Brachyrhaphis roseni | reverse complement strand
CGGGACCTCGGTGCGCCTCGGTGGCGTCTCCCGGGTCCCCCCCTCTCCCCCTGCGGCCGCCCCCCTGCCTAGCGGCCTCTCACCGGGGCGGGCGGGCCCCCCCCCCCCCCCCCCCCCCCGAGGTCCCGGAGCAGCTTTTTGTCGGCCCGACGCACCTCCTTGTAGTGTTCCCGCAAGATGACCATGGTGCTCCACGCCCAGTGCCGTGCGTTCCCGTCGATTAAGTCCAGCGTTTTCTGGCTGGGGTTAGCCGGCTTAATCGCGGTGGCTAGGCTAGCTGTCAGCCTCTGGATCGCGGGCGGATCCCTATCGTTGCGGGACACGTTTTTAGGTGGTGCGTGGCCTTAAGCAGCCTGTGGAGGGCCCTTACTTTAACGGTGAAGAGTGGGTCCTCCGGTTGTTGCTGCTCGTCGCGGTCGTGTCCCCGTTGCTGCGCTCTGGGCGCCTGCCGCTGCTGCCACTCGCCGCGTCCTCGGCGAGGCGCTGCGCTCCGATTCCAGCTCTGGGAGCGGGGGTGGGGGCGCCCGGTGGGGCACGGGAACCTCCGTTGCGGTTCGGGGGGTGGTGGTACCGGGTCACCGAGGCATAGCTGCGCCTCCGGTACTGCTGCGGAGGGTCTCTGCTGCGCGGTGCGCCCCAGCGCTGCTGTGGTGCGCCTCGGCGTTGCTGCGGAAGGTCCCTGCCGTACGGTGCGCTTGGCGCTGTCGGTCCTCCGGCTGCCAAGTTCGCCGTCTGCCCCTCCTGTGACGGACCGTGGTCCAGCCTTCCTCCGCTGGATCAAAATCCCACTCCATTAAAAAAGGAAAGATCCGAAGTAAAAAGACGATGAAAAAGGTAAAACTATGAAGACAGCAAACACAAGGCAACGTTTCAGTGGAAATGTACCTTCATCAGGCTGTCTGCTGTCAACTGTCAAACTGACAAAAAATAACTATTTATAAACAAAAGTTTCAAAATTCGAACTAAAAGTTGCTATTTACAGTCAGTGGACCCTGATTGGATGGGGGCTGCCGCGTCATCAGTAGCCTGGAGGGGAAGCGCCGAAGAACAGCTGATTTTTATTTACACTCGCTGCTTCCCCCTATCGGCCGATCAGTATATTACACTATATGCAGCTCCCATCCAACAAACGTATAAAAATACAATTAATTACACTTACAGAGGAATATAAGAGAAAAAATTACAGTATTTACAAAATAATTATAATATTTACAGGTATATACAATAGAATTGGCTTAATGGCCCTTACAGTCAAGAAAAAAGGAAAACGTATATATTATATGTACAAAATTGTTTTAGTGATGCACAGTGTTTTTTTTTAGGAGAGTGTTTATTTACATAATTGAAGAGTAGGGTTAGGGTAGGTGAGTAAGATATGTAGGGTAAGGGTTAGCCATGGCTGGGAAACAGGGGCCTGAAATTCTGTCCTGGAACTGCCCTGCCCTCCCAGGGGCACGACTTTCCAGGGCGTGGGCATGGTTGGTGTAGTCCGTGGACGGATGCTTAAGTGTGGGTACACAGGTTCGAGAGGTGGCGAGGTATCTGTGGTTCTTATTAGGACCCGGCCGTGGCTCTAAGTGCTGGCCGGGCCCTGGTTCTGTGGGTGGGATAGGTTTAAATCAGCCTCCCTGGATGAATAAATAGCTCCAGAGTGGTTCCAAGTGTTGAATTAAATACATTTTCCCAGTTCTGGATGTATTTGGGTAAGGGTTAGGGTTAGGGTAGGGTAAGGGTTAAGACTAAATAAATATATGTTTGTATATCTAAGTAGTACAGTTTCCAAATGTTAAAAACAACAATTAATAATAAGCATTGGTGTTCTCAAAAGACTCTAATTTATTTAATACAAAATTAAAAATAGAATTTAATAGACGTAAAGTAATTGTGCTACACACTCGTGTACAGTAGGTGGCGATATGCATCTTAAATTTGATTGCGATCCGCCATAATAGAAAAGAAGAAGAAGAAGCCACTTCCGGCGCTGGAATCTACGTTTCTGCTGCTGGACGTGTATTGCTCAAGTGAAGACGTCTGTCTATTACATTTTGGAACTGGATGAAAACTTAATATGGAATTGGCAGTGAGTTGCTTGGCATTTAGGCTGCTTGGACTCTTGTCGAAAGTTGTCAATCTCTCTAGGACATGATTTTAAGCCCCATTTAGTCTCTTAGACCACTTCTGCGTTCGCGAAATGGAACTTTTTGATAAGTCTGTGAAAAAAAAACAACAAAACTATTTAATATCCAAGGTGGCACAAGTGATTTTTTAAGGGTCCTTAACAAATCGGGTAAACTGCCATTGACCCATATTTATTTTTATGATGTTTTGACGTTTTTTTTTTTTTAAATGTTAGTGCTTGTTGCATTGTTAGTGAAATGCCTATGATACCTGAGCTTAATTTTGGTACAGAGCATTGAATGTATTTTTAAGGAATGATAACCTTAAAGTCAGTATATATACTTTTATTATTCCCACATTTCTGTATTAAAATGTTTTTCATTGGACTGAAGTGTCTTAATGTCATTTTTTTTCATTTTCTGTAACTAAACAGAAAATCCTCATTGTTAAAAATGGAAAACATCAGTATGTCAAATTAATATAAACGTGTTTTGCTGAATTGAGTTATTGCAATAAGTAAATTTTTCAAACACACATTGATGAGCAAACATTTTGATCTAATCTGTCTGAATTAGAGGCATAAATCTAAAAAATATAATTGTCCATCATAGGAAATCGCCCTTATTAAACATTTGAAACTCATAAACCACCAATACATTTTGCGATGATGACATAACATGGATAAATAAAACCACCCTTTTTTCCCCCTTCTTCAACACTTGAAATGGATCAAGTGTTGAAGAGAGAATCATGGCAACGAGAATTCAAGTCAACATAAAAGAGATTTCTGTTAATGAGCAGCAATACATAAAAACCCTCATTTTCCGCTGAGCATGCATACCTGATCTCAGTAATTTAGTTTATACTGACTTTATGCACATTTCATTTAGGTATGTTTTATATTGGTTTATGCCTGTGACTGAGTAATTTAATAATAAAGGATGTCTTAAAATCAAAGGTCATATTGTGCATAGCTTCGTTACCACCCTGTTCAGTTGGTAACCAAATGTTTGTCGAGATACATAAGTATCAAAGTATCCTTCAGAGAGAATATGTTGACCACTTATATAATGTACCATTTGGTTGCCAGAAAACAAGGTGGGACTAAGTATAAATTGACCTTTGATTTGAAGACGCCTTTTGTTATGAAATAATAAAAATAAAATGCACATGAAGATGGTATAAACTCAACTAAATTACTGGCTGCTGATATCAGAGACGCAACCTAAGTGAGATAAAACTAAGTTTTATGTCACCTGAAGTATCATTTTTATTTTGACTTGGATCTTCTTTGCCATGATACTCTCTTCAACACTTGCTCCAACTCAACATCAAATTGGGTGTTGGTGGAAACAAGGGTGGTTTAAACACCCATCTCATATTGTCATCGTCACATGAAGCTTCAACCTGGAGAAGGCGCGTTCATTACAAACAGGTTTCAAAGCTGATAAATTGTAAACATCAAAAATTGACAGCAATCAGATTAAGCAAGCCAATTTAAGTGTTTTGACCATTATTAGTACAGATTACACTAAGAGGAGATGTCCATTCAGTTGCTTTTATTGGTAATCTTTTTCTTATTTTGCCTGTTTTTGTAAATCCCACTCGGACTACATAATATGAGATGGATTAAGACAAAATATGCTGTTTTGTAAATCCAAGAAGGCCAGCTTCCAAGTATTGAAGACAATAAGTAATGATCAACAATGGTGTTCTCCAAGACTCTAATTTAAGGTCCTGCACTATCAACCAGTCCATGCTTCCATAAGGTGGAATCCTTGGGAGGCAGTTTAATTATCACAGCTATGCTGATGACAGACTGCTCTGCATTTCTGAGTTTCCTACAACAGGAAATTTTGATTTGTGGAAAAGAGGACACTTGGCTCGGTCCTGACACACTTCAGTCATGCTTTCTTCGCATTGTTAGAAAGAGTTGTTAAAACCTGAGATAGGCTTTCATAATTCAAGTTTAAAAAGGCTAGTGTCAGTGTTTATTTCTGTGTGCAGCGCTTAGATTATTTTGAGGTCTTAAAAATCCAATACAGCAAACAAAATACATAATACCTTTGTTTGAAACAGATAAAGACCAAAAGTTACTGGGAGCTATTCTACAGAACGTCGATCTCTCATGTATATTTTATGCATTTGTTAGTTTTAATCCTACTAAATACAGGAAAATAAGTGTTGTATGCCCTAGTGAATAAAATAGTAAAATGAAAATTTGTCACTTACCTGCCTGCTTTTCTTTCTAGTTCTTCATCATAGTATATATCAGAAATGCATAGAGGTTATGGATTTAGTCAGTGGATAATTTTCAACATGAATTTCTCACATGTGGAACAAAAACAATGAGACAAAATGAGGGCATCAATCTCCTGCATAGGATAGGAAATTTCTATATAAACTTTTTGGTAATTATATTTAATAAGAATGAACTGAACTGAGCTGAAACAAACAAACTGAAATAACAAAAAAATAAGATAATAAAAAAAAAACATGTTCCTTTGAGCGTTTCCCCCTGATTTAATTTATTTGCGTTTTTCCTTTCCTTTTGAAGATAACCATCATAACACTTCCTCTGATTTTATTTGAGCTGATTTCTGGAGTTATCTTAAGTAGCAGCAGCATCCAGGACATAAGAAACAGATGTGGCAGTTGAAGGCAGGAAGCACTATGAGCAAAAGGGGAACATTATGCCACTGGTTCCATCTAGAGGAGAAAAATTGTTCAAGCACAATCAAGTTGTCTGTCACCTGGGAAAAGGAGAGCAGGACGAAAATAAAAGAGAAAATATATTCAATCTTTCAACTCAGTACTTGTTTTTAAAAATTGTTTTATTGTATAAATATTTCAACTTGAAACAAGAACAGTTAAAGTGCTTCATGCATTAATGTAAACCCGAATTTAACACAAGTCATAGTCATTTTCAACAAATGAGATTAAATGTGCCTTTTACAAATAATAATCTTCAAGTAAATATTAAACATACTCATTATGCACATAGATGTTTTTAATTGTCTGGTGTTAAATGTCATGTTTACATTTGAAACAAACCGAAAATCATAATTAACAAAAGTGTAGAGTTGGACACATCAGTTGATGTGTGTCTAAATAATCTCTTTCAACGTGAATTGAGTTACTAAAATAAACAATTTTCTCTTACATTTATTGAATATAACAGTTTCCTCATGGTGAGTTTGCAATCTTTTGATCTAAACTGTACATGAGTATTAAAATATAAACATTAATGAGTACATCACAGCAAAATCACCCGTTGAAACTTGTGAGACTCAAAACCCGGCAATCCAAACTTTATAGTTCCAATGTTATTGTGTTAAATACAATATCAAACAAGTCAATATGGAATGAATAAATATATAAACTATGTTAAAATACTCTGAACTGTTTGAATTATGTGACAAATGGTATAATAATGCAAGAACATAACAAATCTTACTGGATGATAAATTGTCCCGGAAATTATTCCAAGAAACGAAAATATTGTTGTGTTAAGAATATTTTCAAGTACTATATTTGTAAGGGCATAACAGCGTAAGTTTGCCTTCTCAACAGATAATGAATTTTAATTTTGACCAGAACACTCCACACTGGAACTGAGAGACATTTTAAATATCCAAAATATAATACAACCAAAGTCAATAAATATAAAGGAAACAAAAACAACACTCAATGGAAACCATAAATAAAATGCATTATGAAGTCTCTGTAAACAAAATTTTCTGTCATAAAATATCAGTCATCAGAATGGAAATGATTATGCTCATATTAATTTATCATGCGATTAAATGCTTATTGCCACAGGCTTAGTCAAAAAGAGAACCTAAAGCACTAAAGGAACAAATGATACAACAATATATATTACATTACATTGCACTTTTTGGTTGATATGCTCCTGTTTGCAACATTTACGTCAGTGGGGTCCTAATGAAATAGAGGATTTTCGGAAAAATATCAATATTTGCACCCCTGAAGTGATTCAATGCACCTTTTCTTTATTAGGTTATTACTAAATAAGGGCTGGTCTGACCTCGGGTCTTGGCGTAAGGGTTTGTGGCTTGTATCTGGTGGTAAGGGATATTTCTGGCTTGGACCTCCTCGTAGGGGAAGTTCCTGGATGGACTCTGGGAGAATGAAAACATGTCATCTTGGTTGTCGCTGAATCGCTGCAGGAGAGAAGAAGACAGATCATAATTTATGGATGAATAAAACACAGATGTTTGTTTTCACAGTGTCTCGTGCAGAGGTGTACCCACCGAGTTCATCCCCGAAGGAATCAAGCTTTGTCGACTGTTACTCGGAGTCAACTCAGAGCTGGGCCTGCTGTCCCAATTGGCACTGAGTTTGGCCCGCGGGATTCGTGGGACCCCAGAATTTCCTGGGCTGTTTGCTGATTCTTTGACCCAGGTGAAAAAGCTATTACTGCTGCTATGGGATGGTGGGCCCTTGGAAAAGGAAGGAACTTGGAAGGGTTCCCAAATGTTTTTCTCTTTGTTCTTGAAGAGTTTCTTCTTGAATCTGAAAAACAAGAATAACAAAGTATTGCAACTGTCTCCAGTGTTCTAGAGTGTTGTGTTTACAGTTAGATTTCTATAACCACTGGTAAATAACTGGTAAAATCACTTAACTTTAAAATGACCTTGCATAAGAAATATAAATTGTCTAATGCAAAGGTTAGAATCCAGTTTTAGAAAAGAACAAAAAAAAAAAGACCAAAGTGAGTTCAAACTTACTTTTTTACTACCAGCAGCAGAGCGATCAACATGATGATGAGGAGGCATCCGAAGACAGATGAAACGATCACGAAGATCAACCACCAGTCTGTCAACAAAGAAGCAGTCAGTAGTGAGTCTAAGCCTTTGTGCCTCAAAATTAGAAAAAAAATATGACTAAACAGATTTTTTTTTAAAATTCAGTTTTAAAGAAAAAAATGAGGTCCTCATCTTTAAAAGGTTTGCGTGTATAAGAGCAGGTGCAAACTTGATAGCATACAAACAGGAACTACCAAAGAGATAGCACAAGCACAATTGCAGTATAGCAGGGAAATGTATTTTGCTTCTATGTTCAAATGAATATCAGAAAGTGCAAATTACGGGTAGGATGATATGCAAGTTTAATGACTTTCAATCTATAATGCAGTTTATCAAAGTTGAACCAGTTAATGGGTGCTGTTTTTCCATGTACGTATGTTTAGCAGGTTTGAAAAGCAAATGCAAACTGGGGCACAAAAATGTCTGCTCTCCTTGTCATTAGTTGTCAAAATATCTGAAATATCAAATCAGAGTTCGCACTACACTTTTTTTGTTATCCGTTATCTTGACAGACAACATAAAAAAAAAATCGGACATGTGAATCCAGATACCATCACATATAAAGCAGACGAACGCATCTAACTTTTTCTCTTTAGTGACAAATAACCCTAATAATTTATAATAAATTTAATTAAACGACTTCACTTAAATTACGAACACTTCACCCGCTGGGCAAATCAGACAAAATGGGTGTCAATCAACTAGACTTCCTTTGTGCTGGTTTGTGCAGCAAAAATTTTCGTTTGTGCAGCTTTGAAGATATTTATTAAAGTTTAAACCCCCGCTTTCATAAAATCAAACAAAATCCAACCATCATCCAGCAATCTCTTTTGTTTTAAACATGTTTTTATGACTAGCATAATGATGATGATATTTCGAAAATTACATTTTCTTGTGCTCCCACTTGTTGCCCTACACACTGCATGTTCTGTGTCGGCAGAATGTTGGCACTTCTTTCATTATTTAAAGTTAAGTGATACACAAAAAGAAATGAAAAAAGAACTTGTTGGTTTATGAACGGTAAGTCTGTTTACTGAACATATTTTGCAAACACCATAAGACCTTACTTAAGCAAAGCACTACATTTCCTTGTTACTTCACATTCATACACATACCCTTTTGACAACCTTGAGGACCGTAAACTTCTCCAGCTACACATAAACACACGTAGGTATGGTCATCACGTTCCTCACAGGTGCTTCCACCGAGGCATGGATTTGAAGCACATGCATCTTTATAATTGAGATAAGAAACACAAAAGAACTATGTAAGAATGTCATCATTTAATTAAGTAATTTCAGCTATTTTAATGAAGCCATGTGTGCTAAATTGTGTATATTTACTTGGAGGGTGTGTAAATGTTGTTTCTCCTGCTATAGCAGTTGAAGTTGCTGCGTTTGTTATTGGAGCTGTTGTAGTTGTGTTTTGAGCAGGTGTGCTTTTCGTAACAGCTGCTGTGGTTATCGCCACAGTGGTTGTAATTGGAGTTGGAGTGGTTGTTGGTATTGTTGTTGTGGTTAGAGCACCTGTGGTTGTTGTCTGAGCTGCAGTGGTAGTAGTTGGAGCTTCTGTGGTTGTCGATAGAGTGGCTGTAGTTTTAATAGGTGAATCTGTGATTGTGGTTGCAGCAGATATGGTTGTAGTAAGAGCTGCAGTTGTGGTTGGAGATGCTGTGGTTGTTGTAGCTGCAGTTGTTTTAATAGGTGATCCTGTTATTGTGGTTGGTGCTGCTTTGGCTGTGGTTTGAGCTGCAGTTGTTATTCTTGGAGCTGTTGTGGTTGGGGCTGCTGCAGTGGTAGTAGTTGGAGCTTCTGTTGTTGTAGTTGGAGCTGCAGTTGTTGTTGGTGCTGTTGTTGTGGTTAGAGCACCTGTGGTTGTTGTCTGAGATGCTGTGGTTGTGGCTGCAGTGGTAGTAGTTGGAGCTTCTGTGGTTGTCGATAGAATAGCTGTAGTTTTAATAGGTGAATCTGTGATTGTGGTTGCAGCAGATATGGTTGTAGTCAGAGCTACAGTTGTGGTTGGAGATGCTGTGGTTGTTGGAGCTGCAGTTGTTTTAATAGGTGATCCTGTTATTGTGGTTGGTGCTGCTTTGGTTGTGGTTTGAGCTGCAGTTGTTATTCTTGGACCTGTTGTGGTTGGGGCTGCTGCAGTGGTAATAGTTGGAGCTTTTGTTGTTGTAGTTGGAGCTACAGTTGTTGTGGTTGAAGCTGCTGTGGTTGTGGTTAGAGCTGCAGTCGTTGGTGCTTCTGTGATTGTGGTTGGTGCTTCTGTTGTTGTAGGAGCTGCAGCTGATGTGGTGGGAGCTGCAGTGGTTGTTGTTGGAGATGTTGTAGTTGGGACAGTGGTTGTAGTTGGAACAGTGGTTGTAGTTTGAGCTTCTGTGGTTGTTGTTGCTGCTGCTGCTGTAGTTGTGGTGGGACCATCTGTGGTTGTGGTTATGGCTGCAGTTGAACTGTTTGGAACTGCTGTGGTTTGGGATGGAGCACCTGTGGTTGTTGATACAGTAGCTGTGGTTTTAATAGGCGATCCTGTGATTGTAGTTGGAATGGCTTTGATTGTAGTTGGAGCTGCTGTGGTTGTTAGAGCTGCAGTGATTGTTGGAGCTGCAGTGGTTGGAGCCGCTGTGGCTGTGGTTGGAGCTACGGTGGTAGCAGTTGGAGCTGCTGTGGAGATAGGTGGAGCTGCGGTGGAAGTAGTTAGAGCTGCTGCGTTGGTAGTTAGAGATTCTGTGGTAGTACTTAGAGCTGCTGTTGTCGTTGGCGCTCTTCTGGTTGTAGTCGGATCTTCTGTGTTAGTGGTTTTAGCTGCTGTGGTTGTAATTGGAGATGCTGTGGTTGTTGTTGGTGCTACAGTTGCTGTAGTTGGAGATGCTGTAGTTGTACTTGGATCTGTGGATGTTCTGGTTGGAAGAGCTGTGGTTGGAGCTGCTGTGGTAGTAGTTTGAGCATCTGTGGTTGTGGTTGCTAATGCTGTGGTTGTGGTTATGGCTGCAGTTGTACTGGTTTCAGCTCCTGTGGTTGGGGATGGGGCACCTGTGGTTGTTGATTGAGTAGCTGTGGTTTTAATAGGCAATCCTGTGAATGTAGTTGGAATGATTTTGGTTGTAGTTGGAGCTGCTGTGGTTGTTGGAGATGTAGTGGTTGTTAGTGCTGCAGTGGTTGGAGATACTGTGGTGGTGGTTGGAGACGCTGTAGTTGTGGTTGGATCTCCTCTGGTAGTAGTTGGAGCTGCTGTGGAGATAGTTGGAGCTGCTGTGTTGGTAGTTAGAGATTCTATGGTAGTACTTAGAGCTGCTGTTGTCATTGGCGCTCCTGTGGTTGTAGTCAGATCTTCTGTGGTAGAGGTTGTAGCTGCTGTGGTTGTAATTGGAGATGCTGTCATTGTTGTTGGTGCTTCAGTTGTGGTTGGAGCTGCTGTCGTTGTTCTTTGTTCTTCAGTTGCTGTAGTTGGAGATACTGTAGTTGTACTTGGATCTGCAGTCGTACTGGTTGCAGCTTCTGTGGTTGGGGATCGAGAAACTGTGGTTGTTGATAGAGTAGCTGTGGTTTTAATAGGCGCTCCTGTGATTGTAGTGAGAGAGGCAGTTGTTGTGGTTGGAGAAGCTGTGGTTGTGGTTGGAGCTACTGTGGTTGTAGTTAGAGCTGCTTTGGTTGTACTTGGAATTGCTGTGGTTGTTGGAGCTGCAAGTGTTGTGGTTGGATCTGTTGCAGTTGAGGTGGGAGCCGATATGGTTGTGGATGGAGCTGCTGTAGTTGCTGTTGCTTCAGTTGTTGTGGTTGGAGAAGCTGTGGTTGTGGTTGAAGAGGCTTTAGTTGTTGTTGGTGCTTCAGTTGTTGGAGTAGCTGTGGTTGTGGTTGGAGCTGCTGTAGTTGTTGTTGCTTCAGTTGTTGTGGTTGGAGAGGCTGTGGTTGTTGTTGGTGCTCCAGTTGTATTAGCCGCTGTGGTTGTGGTTGGAGCTGTTGCAGTTGTTTTTGGTGCTTTGGTTGTGGTTGGAGAAACTGTGGTTGTGGTTGCAGTGGCTGTGGTTGTTGTTGGTGATTTAGTTGTTGTCTTTGGAGAAGCTATGTTTGTGATTGGAGGGGCTGTGGTTGTAGTTGGAGCTGCTGTGGTTGTTATTGGAGCTACTGTGCTTGTTGTTGGCACTTCAGTTTTTGTGGTTGGAGAAGCTGTAGTTGTTGGTACTTCAGTTGTGGTTGGAAAAGCTGTGGTTGCTGTTGGTGCTGCATTTGTTGTTGGAGCTCTTGTGGTTGATGTGGGAGCTGCTATGGTTGTGGTTGAAGCTGATGTAGTTGTTGGTGCTTCAGTTGTTGTGGTTGGAGCAGCTGTAGTTTTTGATGGATCTTCTGTGGTTGTGGTTGGATCTGCTGTGGTTGTTGTTGGAGCTTCAGTTGTTGTGGTTGGAGAAGCTGTTGTTGTTGTTGGAGCAGCTGTGGTTGTGGATGGATCTTCTGTGGTTGTTGTTGGAGCTTCAGTTGTTATGGTTGGAGAAGCTGTGGTTGTGGCTGGAGCAGCTGTGGTTGTAGTTGGATCTGTTGTTGTTGCTGGAGCCGCTGTGGTTGTGGTTGGAGGTGCTGTGGTTGTTGGTGGTTCAGTTGTTGTGGTTGGAGAAGCTGTGGTTGTAGTTGGAGCAGCTGTGGTTGTAGGTTCTACAGTTGTTGTGGTTGGAGCTACTGTAGTTGTTGTTGGTGCTTCAGTTGTTGTGGTTGGAGCAGCTGTGGTTTTGGTTGGAGCAGCTGTGGTTGTTGTAGGTTCTTCAGTTGTTGTGGTTGGAGAAGCTGTGGTTGTGGTTGGAGCAGCTGTGGTTGTAGTTGGATCTGTGGTTGTGGTTGGAGCAGCTGTGGTTGTTGTAGGTTCTTCAGTTGTTGTGGTTGGAGCGGCTGTAGTTGTGGTTGGTGCAGCTGTGGATGTAGTTGGATCTGTGGTTGTGGTTGGAGCATCTGTGGTTGTTGTAGGTTCTTCAGTTGTTGTGATTGGAGCGGCTGTAGTTGTGGTTGGTGCAGCTGTGGTTGTACTTGGATCTGTGGTTGTGGTTGGAGCAGCTGTGGTTGTGGTTGGAGCAGCTGTGGTTGTGGTTGGAGCAGCTGTGGTTGTTGTTGGTGCTTCAGTTGTTGTTTTTGGAGCGGCTGTAGTTGTGGTTGGTGCAGCTGTGGTTGTAGTTGGATCTGTGGTTGTGGTTGGAGCAGCTGTGGTTGTGGTTGGATCTGCTGTGGTTGTTGTTGGAGCTGCTGTGGTTGTTGTT
>CAEFZY010060054.1:0-11489 GCA_903066815.1 Brachyrhaphis roseni | reverse complement strand
AGACGGCTCTCACCGGTATGTTTTTTTTAACCAGCCCTGTTAGTGCTGTGCTACCATGTTGCTGCTGTGTTACTGCCACGTCTCAGTGACTTTTACCGGTATGGTTTTTTAACCAGCCCTGTTAGTGCTGTGCTACTACCGTGTTGCTGCTGTGTTACTGCCGTCACAGGCACTGTTTGGAAAGAAAAGCTAAGGTATATTACTAAAACTTTGAAAACTCTTTCTGTGTACCGTCTGTATGTAGGCACATGCGGCTTATAGACAGGTGTGGCTTATGTATGTGCAAATGGTTTTTCTGTTACAGATGTACTGGGTGCGGCTTATAATCAGGTGCGCTCTATGGTCCGGAAAATATGGTGAATGATTTGATACATCTTCAATAAATACTATCTAAGAGAGTTGCGGAAATGCAGAAATGTTCAATATTGGAAATGATGGCAAGAATGTTTGGGTTGTGTAGTTAAAGTTTGCTGTTAGTAATTATTTCAAGTGAACTTATTGCACTACACCTCTGTTAAGGTATCCATGCTTTATGTTAAATTAGTCTGTATAAGTACATATGTATGGGAAACTTATCAGTAAATCAGTTTTCATGTAAAGAATAAATCATATATTTTATATAATTTGCTTGAACTGGTGGGGTTTGTAATAAAAAAACAAACAAAAAAAAAAACAGTCGCTGGTGAAATTTATGAGTGGCCACTAAAAAAATTCTCTACCAGTCATTGTGGCTGGTGGAGGAAATTTTTATTCACACCCCTGGCGTACACACAAGAAAACTGTCCAGAAACACCTTTTACATAAATGTAGTTTCCAGCATGTAGAGAAAATTCTTTAGTGAAGCAATAATGAATTCAGACAACCCAGAGATGGTCCATTTTATTTCACATGACCATGAATATTTTCATTTATTCTTACATGGCAATCTTTGGTAGCATAACTAGTTATAGCTGATCTCTAATGACCAAAGACCAGTGCATAATTTATCTCTGAAAACAAATAAAAAAAAGTTACAGAGTTAGATTGCATGCTGGCCTTTCCATTTAGCAGGAGAAAATATAGACTATATATAGAAAATATAGTTGCATCATTCAACAAAACATGCCAGAATAGGAAACTATAGATTTTGCAACATAAATGTCCTGAGTGCACTGTCTTTGACAAAGTAAACATTCACTGATCCATGACTGTGGGTTACAAAAAAGCCCCATGATTAGTGTTTAAGCAGATAATTATGTTTAGCCAGAACGGGGGTTAGGGTTATTCAAGAGATTGTTGTGTTCAGAAGTGGTCCACAGAATTAAAATGCCCATGATACAAAAGTAATTCTGCATTAGCATGTGACCCTGAAGTTCAGGTTGAAGACAGTTGCGTAACATCTATAGCAAAATGAAAGAGATTAAAAATAGTAAGTAGGTAAAACTTTCAAGACATATTTCAAATTGTGCTGGGAAAAATCATCAACAGAGTAAAGTTAAAGCAATTTTAATAAGATGCTTTTCTAGCTACCTTCAAAAAGTAAAAAAAAAAAAAAAAAAAAAAGCTCTGCAGCTTGAGAAAATGTACAGAATTTTTCCATTTACTGATTATTCTATACTGTATTTGTCAGAAAAAACTGGATTTAGAGTTTGAAAAATTCATTGGACAAATTTGGAATTACCTTTGTGGAGTGGAGGAGGCCGCTTAGTTGTGATCACATTACTTTGACGCATAGCTTCAGTCATCCAGGAGAGGGCGCTGCAGCAGTAATTCAGCTGAGAGAGAGATGGACTAATACTGAAATGGCAGAATTGACAGCTACACAGAAAACATACAGCATATGCAAACACATATAGAAATAGGATGTTTAACCTTTACCAATATGAATATAAAACTAAAAACTAAAAACAGGTAATAGCATCCTGTCTGTGTGGTATTTCAATTACATCGTGTGATCAAGAAACTGTGGTAACTTGTGGAAGACATAAAAAGTATGTCTTCTTTAAAATATTGCTGACCTGCTTCTCAAGTAGACGCAGCCTTCGGTCGTGGTCTCGGATTTCTGCCATTTGCTTCAGAACACTGTCCACCCTGCACAAACATGCATAAATATTAATTTGTTATATCAATTGTGATGGTGGAAACAGTCATGAAAGTATATTATTTTAGACTTCTACTCTGCACATCTAAACATGATGTCTGCCTTAACTTTTGCTCTGTACTCAGAAAAAGTCAGGCAGGAAAACCTTTAGGACCAACATTATGGTGATTTAAAATCTAACTGTCAGATTTCTTATTCAATAGTCAATACCTTTATTTCAATGGTAGTCAAAATAAAAATCTGGAAATTTCAGTTATTTTTTTATTTATTTTTTTACAGAAAAAGCTCTGCGGGCTTCTGAAAACACATTTTAATATTTGCAAGTCATTTTTCTGCTATTAGATAGAGAGCACCTGTGAATATCAACTTTCAAGACAAGCAAAAGCTATTTTAGGAAAATTTTATTTTTCATGTTTGTGTTTGATGACTATTCACACAGAAACCAACGACAACATTTTTAAGGTAAATAGGGGTAGAAAGCTGTGTGCACATGAAACATGCACGGAGAATGGAAAAAATATGCTCCAGTGTGTTCTCAATAGATAGGTAAGGCCTTAGTACAATAAATTAATTTCTAAAAACTATATACATAGATAAATATGTACTTGCTTTCTCTGTTTAGTTGTTATTGTTTTATTCTTTTTTTGTAGGTTTCTGTAAAGTGCAGTGAATGGGAATGTTCTGTCATTGATCCTCACTGTTCTTAGGAAGGAGAAATGTCAATTTGTCTGGAGAAATACTAGAATACTGTACCATTGAAATAAAACAATACTCTGTCCTTGGTGAAATCTATCCATACATTCCTTTCTTTCACACCTTTATCCCATCGAGGTCAAGAGGGGTGTTGGTGTCTATCTCCAGCTGTCAAAGGGCGAGAGGCAGGGTCACCCTGGACAGGTCACTAGTCCAGCACAACCTTGGCAAAATATTTCCCATATTTCCTCTAAATGGCTCTGAGGTGATGGATCTTTCCAGTTCATAAATGCTTTCCCTCAGTTCTAATTTGGCACATCTAATGCTGGCTGAGGTTCTTCTTAAATCATAAGCATAAAATCAAAAATTTCTTTTCCATAGATAAGCATACAAAGATTTAACTATTAATGAATATTAAACCAATCACAGGTCATGAAGCCCCAAAGAGCAATGCATAGAACAATTCTGGCAGACAGTGTGTTGTCTAGAGTTCTTGCATTGATGAACTAATCTGGTGTCAGAATATGAAAAAACAGGACTATTTTTCTTTTTCAGGGTCTTTTTGTTTTCCTTATTTTAATGTTATAAGAATGCAAATTCTCTCTTGTATTCCTGCTGTGATGAAAATGTCACATTAAAATTTATAATTTATGTTTTGCAACAAAAATTAAATTATCCACTCTTTCTTTTCAAATCATGTTCCTGAAATATGGATGAACCATTCAGGTAATTCTGTTTTTGTGATAATTTGAAGCACATGTGTTTATAATTTTTCACAAGTTATCCTGTTAAACTGAAATGTGATGAAACTGATTATCAGCTCTTACATGTTTATATTTTAATCCAAGTGACAACTTACTTAACAGAAGTCCGTTGAAGTCGTGATGTGTCGCTCTCTCTCTGCTGCTTATTCTGAGCAGACAAGAGCTCCTCTTTTTGCACAGCCTCCCATGTATTCAGACGGCTTGCCTTAATGTCTTGCAGCTCCATAGCTAAGTATAAAAGAAATCAGTAAGTGCAGCTAAACAGTGGTAAGAGGAGAGGCGGACATGTCGAATCATAAGTATGGTGTGAAATGATGCTGTTTTTCTTATAGGGCCTTAAAAAAAGGTGTTCATATTTTTAAACACCATCCAGCTGTATGCAATTTAATCTGAGTATGGCTGCAGATGTTTTGTTTCTGTCCTCACACAACTCAGGGACAAAGTTATGGGAAAATTTAAAGAGATCCACGATTACCGGTAGTTAAAAAAATAGACCTTATTTAGGAAATATTTATTTGTGATGTTATTTAGTTTTATAAATTTGAAAAAAATACTTTCACAAGAATGTTGCCATGTTGTTCATGCTCAAATGGATTCTGGATAAATATGTGTAATGGTCCACCTGCCTGGCTCCTCCAGTCAAAACAGTGATGAGTAAAGTTCAAGTCTTTTTATTGAAATCCATCGGAACGTAGAAATAACAAGAGGTGATAGTGAGGAGGAGGACCAAACAAAGAAAAAGGACAGAGTTGGCCGTAGGAGCTGGTGTTTTGCTGCTGCTGAGGACTTACTTCATTCAGCTTTGTAAATGAAACAATGAATGACACTTACTTCTGGTCGGACTGTGTGAACAGGTGTTCTGTTTATCTGTGCTACCCATAAATCTGTCCTTCCTTGTGTGCATGCGCACGTCGATGCTACGTCACATACCAATATATGTGAAAATCTGCTGCTTACTCAGCAGATTTCTTATAAATACATCCTACTTGTGGAAGTTTTGTTACATGTATTTTATTTCATGAAAGATTATGGTAAGCTTTATTTAATTTATTTATACCTGGGTTTCATTAAGCTGCTGTATTACTTCATGGTTTTAGTTTACATGACAGGTAGCTTGTAAATATATTTATAAATGGGCGTGCTGTGGTGGCGTAGGGGATAGCGCGACCCACATTTGGAGGCCTTGAGTCCTCGACGCAGCCGTCGTAGGTTCGACTCCTGGACCCGACGACATTTGCCGCATGTCTTCCCCCCTTTCCTGTCAGCCTACTGTCAAATAAGGGACACTAGAGCCCACAAAAAAGCCCCCTGGTGGGAAAATATATATATATATATATAAATGGCTTTAGTTTGCCATCTGCAAAGTCGTCGCTACTGTAAACAAGTCATTGTTTGGCAGTTAATCAGGACAAAATATATTCTTTTTTGGGCTATTTTGTCCCTATATTTTAAAATATTTTGGTTTCATTACACCCTTTTTTATTATTAAACTTTGCTAAGTAGATGTTAGTAATGTGGAATTGAAGTTGTGTAATAGGGGTGTAATATTAGTGTATAATAACCATATCCTATCATTTCAGGAACACAATGACCTGCGCAGTTTGGTGGACACATTGTGGCTGCGCATTTGATAAAGTCTGTCATACAACGTATTAATACACAAAAAAGAATTGCGGTGATCTGTATTTGTGTTTAATTTAATTTAAATAAAAACGTGTTTCCCCTGTCTGATACTGTTTTATTCTTAGAAACACCTTTGTATTTAAAATATTTTTTTAACAGGTAGGATATTCTAGTAAACGGATTAGTGCATACATCTACAGCTTTTCATTTTAAACAGGTAGGATATTCAGATAAAGTAAGTGATCTTCTTGTGGTTTTGTCATGTATTGTTCCAATGCTAAGCTAACAATAACTCCTAAGCCTCCGCTTGTTATCCAATATATTTAACATTAACACAACCCGCTATAGTATTCAGTTTGTAAACATGACGGTAGCAGTTTTGGACGTTTAGCACTGACAGATAGACTTAGCTATCTATCGGTGTAATGGTAGGAAAATCTGACGAGGTGGCTCTCGCACTGCCCTCTCCTTTTTTTTCATGTGGGAAATTATCCAGATTCGCCTAAAGTTTAATTTGAATTTTTTTAATTACAGCCAATAGTGACTCACTCAGTGTGGCTTTATCTAAAATTACAACAGTCAAACACAATATGATAAATAACTATTTGCGTAAAGTTAGCCCTCTGTGTTTACTCTGTAGACTCCTGTACAGAATGGACCAAAATGCATCATCAACCTATCAGTGAAAAAAATGGTGACCTCCATGGGGGAAAAATATATCAAAAGATGTACATTTTTTAAAAGTAATTATGAATTTTGGCATATCACAAACAGCCATTTTTAGGTAATAGAAAAATTGCAACATATTTAGGCCAACATGTTCAACTAGTCCAGGATTCTTTTAAAACAATATTCCAAGCTTTGAATATTTCACAGCATTCTGTTCAATACATCATCTGAACATGGAAAGAGCATAGACCAACTGCAAGACGTAGATGTCAACCTAAACTGCCTGGCTGAATAAGGAGAACATTAATCAAAGAATCAGCTATTAGAAGATTATGATAACTCTGGAGGAGCTGAAGATGGGTGGGAGAATCAGATCACTGGATAACTATAAGTTGTGCATTCCACAAACCTGACAAGAAGAAAGGCATTTTTAAAGGAAACTTATAGGGAATAATGTTCGTGTCTGGTTAACCGACACCAGAATTTAACTTTTGCTCACATGCAAACGTTAAAGTATGATAACCTGTCTTTTACCTGGTAAATACAAGGAGATGAAGACATCTCACCTGCAATACATGCCAATGCAGGAGCCTGATATTCAACACAAGTCTAACTTTTAGGAATCTCTCTTTATACAGCTAGATATTAGTCCATTTTCAGACATGTCCCCTGTTTTCTACTTTCCCATTTCTCACCAAAGTGCTGACTCTTGGCAGAAGGAATCTGGCGGATGTATCTCTTGATAAGAATGTGAAGATGGGAGAATATGATGAATGGTGGTGCCAGACATGGTCTATAGTGGTACTCCACAATGAGGTTGTAACGCTGAAATTTCCAGTAGATGTCACTGTGCTCCTGAACTTTAGAAAAGGTGTAGCTGCAGATAGAACATCAAAACATGGAGGAAAATAGATCCTACACTCTAAGAACAATGAACAGATAGATGTATAATGTTTAGGTACCTGAACATGGCAATGAGTAGGTTGACCAGCACTATGTTGGTAAACAGCAGATAGATAACAAGGAGGATTACAACCAGCCAGTTTGCATAGGTACTCAGGCAGGGTTCTGCTCCTGCCTCAATTTCTGAACGATCATAAGTGCAGTTCCGTTCTTCCAGTTTGTCGGCTTGAATGAAGAAGATCAGAGGAACGTTAGAAAAGGATTGTCATTTAGTGACATTGAAATCTAGTTGTTCAAATTGCTTTTCCTACTTAATCTTTGTGTGACATAGGAATCTCAAAAATATAATGACAAACACGTCAAAGAGAAGCTAACGTATCAGGTTAGCTTCAAAGAAGAAGCTAACCTGATAGCTTCTTCTATCAGGACAACAGCGTAGACAAGCATTTTTGCAATCTAAGATAACTTTTGGGAGAATATCTGTCAAAATTCAGGTAAAGAATTTATGCAAGTCAAAGTCAAGGCATAAAATATTTAAGAACATTGTCAGGTGATTGCTTGAAATTCTCATTCTTATGCTAAGATTGAATTATTTGTAGGGATACAATGCTACTGTTTAACAAATGTTACCTTTCTAATCACTAATAGCTAGTTTAAAATGTCAACATTATAACTGCACCATTTTACTGGATAGGAGCTAATATTCATATACTTGACACATTGTTTATTTTTAGTTGACAGTAATAATTTAGAAAAATGTATTTCATTGTAAGATAGAATGACAGAAAATACCATATGATCACATAATAAATATTGTAATCGTATAAAAAAATACTTACCATCCATTTCATGAATATTGATTTGTCCAAAAATGTGCAAATATGGCCTGTAGAACACTCTGCGGAAAATCCACTTAGACCGGGGATCATATGAAAAGAGGAGAGCCTGATGGGCCACGCCATAGGCCATCAGCCAAACACCCAGGAAGAAAAGGAAAAAGAAAACATCTTTCACCTGTAAAAAACAAAGACAGATGATTGAGGAAGATTGCTGGAGTTACAGTGAGGGATTTTATCAGGAGGTAAATACATGCATGCAAATAAGGACAAGATTGTGCACTGAAAAAAAAAGAAGAAATTTTTAAAGTATTTTTGGTTGAGATTCTGGTGTAAATATCTTGGCACTATTGAAAGTAAGACCAAACTAACTTGTAACTTTAAGAAACTTTTTAGCACAATATACCAACTTGTTTTGAGTCAA
Organism: Brachyrhaphis roseni; assembly: GCA_903066815.1. Lineage (NCBI taxonomy): Eukaryota > Metazoa > Chordata > Actinopteri > Cyprinodontiformes > Poeciliidae > Brachyrhaphis > Brachyrhaphis roseni. Next base: position 3,497 of record CAEFZY010060054.1, on the reverse strand, counting down.
TAAATCCTTAATACTGATGAAACACTGCTAGTTAAAAGTGAAATAATCTACCAATTGAAGACATTTTTTCCATTTTATAAATTATAATTGTCAGAATTTAGTCCTTATCAAACTTTAGCAACCAAATAGATTGGAATTGATATACTTGAATTTATAGCAAAGTTCATTCAACTGTAAGGTTTCTGGACCCAGTTACAATGAAATAAACTCTAGAACTATGCTGGAGAGTGTGAGGTTTGCTGATATGCCTTGTGTGGAGCTGTGCAGGTATCATAGACAAACATTCATCCTTTGGTCTCATCTGTCCAAAAGACATTTTGTGGGTTTAGTTTTGTTTTTTTCCCATGTGTGACACATCCTTTCAAATTGGCCATATTTGTTCTGTGTTTTTATGTATATAAACATACATCATGCTTATCTACAACTCTAAAGTCAGAATGCTTTTGACCTTTTTCTAAACACTTTGATATAATTGATTTTACTAATTACAACCATGATTTAAATTAGGGGTTTTGTGAGCAGTTCCATTACCATTTTTCCAAGAATGATGATTTTGGGTCCAAGTTGTTTGTGGATGGCAAAGATATGGATCAGACGAAGTGTGAAGACCATGTAGTCTATGGCCATAATAGCTCGTCCAAGATTGAATGACCAAGGAAACATTCTAAAAAAAAAAAGTTATTTATTTTCCTCAAGGCAATGAAGTTATATTACAGCCCAACACAAAGAAGACAAAGCTCTAAAAACAAAGCATGCTCAGGAATAAATCTAGTACAAGACCACTAGATAAAAAAAGGTTATCTTTTCACATACTTAAAAGCTAAATTCGGTTTGTCAGTTTTTACCTACAGTTGTAACCAGATATTTATATACAATGAAACTTTCTCCAGCTGAACAAAAACAAAACTGAAGTCATTGTCTTTGGACCTAAAGAAGAACGATGTAGAGTCAACACATAGCTTCAGCTATTACAATTAGAAACTAGCATTCTGGCTAAAATCTGACCAGAACCTTCAGAGCCACATAAAGACTGTAACAACATTGGCCTTCTGTCAACTGCAGAACATTTACAGGATAAGAGGAGTAATGTACCAGCAAGAACTAAGGAACTCATCCTTGCATTTATCTTCAATCACATTGATTACTGCAGCAGTGTCTTCACAGGTCTGCCTAACAAATCAATCGTCCAGCTTCAGCTGATCCAGAAGACTGCTGCTGGTGTTCTGAATAAAACCAGGAAGATAGAGCTGGCTCTTGAATTATGTGCGCTGTTGCCTGTGTATTTTGTTAAAATATACATTGATATATTACTTGATATATGCATTGTTGGCTCTGCATTGTTGCTTTAATTGGCATATTTTTACTTATTTGCATATTATTGGATGCCTGTTGCTTGGTGTAGTGCATAGTTTTTGCACTGTCCTGTACAACGTGTTTATTGTTCATGTACAGTTGTTGTCTTTTGAAGGCCCTGACTGAAACCCCATGAAAAGGCACTGGATATTTTTGGCTTTACATCATGTTATAATTTTATTCCCTCATCAAAAACATCTCTGCAGTGTAGTCTTGATTCTTTCATGCATGTTTGAGCAATCTTTTCAGGACTTTCCTGAAAAGATTGCTCAGCCTGGTACACCAGCCTGGCAGCTTTACTAGGGCCCCTGCCAGGCGAAGCGTTGCTTGATTTTATTTTTAGAAAAATTTATATTTATTTATTTTAATCTTAAAGCCGGATTGCAAGCGTCTCCGTTGTACTGAGAGTTTAACTTGCGGAGGAGATTTATTTCTAAAAGATTTATAGGTTTCTGCTTTATGCATTTAAAGCCGGCTGAAATCGGACCAATAACACAACTGGCCCCTCTGCGCGTTGCCACACGCGCTGCTACTGCTTTATCTCTGAAGCCCAGAAGAAAATCTTTGGGAACCACTAGTATAGACATTGTCACTGGTGAAGAAGAAGACACAAATGAGATAGTTTTAATACCAGTAAAGTACTTAAAAAGAACTTAGTTTCATACAGGACTTATCATACAGTCCTTAACTGGTTAGCTCCAAACACGAGAAGACATTTTCATTGGTTGCTATTTATTTTTAAATGTATCTATTTTAATTCTCCTTTGTATTTAAAACAATATTTAATCCCATTTAGTTCACCATAAAGCCTGAGAAATAATGATCAGCAATTATTTTCACACCAAGAGTTAGGAACGAAATTAAATGTCCTGCATTTCACTTTAAAGCTTCATCAGATTGGAATAACTTGCCTTTGTCACTTAGCTCTGTCTCTACTACCCCCTGTCAAACATATAGCTGCTGCTTTGAATTTGAACAAAAATTTCTTTATTTTTCTTCTTTTGAGTTTTGAGTTTCAATTGATATGTATGAGTATTTTTTAAAATACTGACTGACTAGGTTTGGGGGAAGTCTCATTTCACATGTTCATTACTTATTATGATTTATATTATTGTGGATTTTATTTATGTTTTACCCCTAAGAAAATGAGATGGTGCATCCCGAGGGGTCATTTTTGACAAAAAAAAAAAAAAAAGTAATCCAAGGAATACACATGCAAACAACTCTTTGTGTTTGAAATTCTAGCTTTGCAAACCACATTCATTGCTAACATAGAATGCTTAGACCAAATTAAGATGTTACCTCCAACTTAATTTTGTCTTTGACGATAATAGTAAAAGGCTATTTACAGTAATAATAGCCTGTAAATAGCCTCACTCACTTGCACAAATGATGTTGCCTTTGCTCCTAATGTGTTTAATTTGACTTTTGACTTTTTAAGGCAGTTCTTAAAGAAACTGCAAACAAATTTGTATCTGCAGGTCAGAGCATTACAAAAATTACTGAGTAATTAGCCACCTAATTCTGTTTGATGAATAGGCCCATCACAATAACAGATTTTGCTGGGTGATTAATTGCCCCAGAAAACATTGCAATAAGCAATGATGTTGTTGTTTTGAGACCATTGTTTATAAATAAGATAAAATTGCATAACAATGCACCTCTCAAAGATTAATAAACAAATTTCTAAAGAACACATTCTAAATATCCAAAATGCACAGATGAAACAAAAATAATTGAATTGGATTATGAGGTCTTTGTAAACAAACTTACCCTTCAAAATATATTCATTATTGGGCTCAAATAGGCAATACTACCAGTTAGGACTTTTGTGAAAAAACAAGTGTAAACTCACTACTGTGTACTGTAAATGTTTGCATAATTTTTTGAGAGGCTGGTTTTTCAATTAGATTAAAAGGGTATCATCAAACTATAAGCAAACTTTTAGTGTGCACTATTTTGCACTGGCCTTCTGTATTTTGTCGATTAAACACCTCTGATTGTAACCAATGTTCCCTCTAATTTTTCATGTAGCTGGGCATACACACAGCCTCCCTGAGCACACTAAGGACCACTGTGAGCAACATAAGGTGTGCGCACTCAGGGGCGCAACTACATATTTTTGAGCATGTCACGTCACCCCT